>JASDQU010223167.1:12586-23142 GCA_032191745.1 Picea mariana
AGGTCTTGAACTTTGGCAAAGCACAGAGAAGATCTTCCTTAACCAAGGGAAGTATGCAGTTAAAATGAAGAGGTTTGACATGTTGAAAAGTAAATCTATGAACACACCCATGGAAACGAAGTTGAAGCTCCTGGTAGACACCTCGTCAGAATTGGTTGATGCTACCCTGAACAGACAGATTATTGGTTCAGTGATGTATCTGACGAATACTAGGCTAGATACATGTTTTGTCTTGAGTCAGTATTTGGTAGAACCCAGATGTGTTCACATTGTTGCTGCAAAACATATGATGAGATACCTTAAGGGTACGTTGGATTTTGGTCTCTATTATACTAAAGATCATGACTTCAGACTGAGTGGTTACACCGATTCATATTGAGCTAGAAGTGTTTCTGATAGAAAGAGCACTTCAAGATGTTATTTCAGTCTGAGGTCAGCCATGACTTCATGGCATAGTAGGGAGCAATTCAACATTGCTCCGAGCACGACAGAAGCGGAATACATTGTTGCATGTTCCACCAGTTGTAAAGCCATATGGCATCAGATGTTGTTGACATATCTATTTGATCTGGAGATGGAAGCCACCATAATCCTATGTGATAACCAGAGTTGTATAAAGATGATGGAGAACCTTGTGTTCCATGATGAGTCGAAGCACATAGAGATCCGATATCTCTTCATTCATGATATGTTGCAGAGAGAAGCCATAAAACTCCAATATGTTAGCACAGATGAACAGGTTGTTGATGTGTTGACCAAGCCTCTATCTCATGTAAAGTTTGAGCACTTTCGAGATAAGCTTGGTATAGTCTGAAAGGACCTCCCTCGAAAAGGGGAGTAGTGTTGACGTGCTAGCTTAATTGTTGTGTTGATGTGCCAGCTTAATTGTTGTGATGATCTGCCAGCTTAATTGTTGTGTTGATGTGCCAACTTAATTGTTGTGATGATGTGTCAGCTTAATTGTTGTGATGATGTGCCAGCCTAGTGTTGTGATGCCAACTTAATTGCTGTGATGATGTGCCAGCCTAGTGCTCTAATGCCAGCTTCATGCTGATGATATGACAACCTTGTGTTGTGATGATGTGCCAGCTTAAGTGCTGTGATGCCAACCTCATGCTGATGACATGCCAGCCTCGTGCTGTGATGATGTGTCAGCGTCGTGTTGTGATGCCAGCTTCGTGCTGATGATATTGTGTAGCCAGCTTCGTGTTGTGATGCCAACCTCGTGCTGAAGACTCTCAGCCTAGTGTTGATGTTGATGATGCTCCAACCTTCGTGCTGTGATGTTGTTGTTGTTGTTGATGATGCTCCAGCCTTTGTGTTGTGATATTGTTGTTTTTGATGTTGTATCAGCCTTGTGTTGTTATTGATGATGATGATGTATTAGTGTTATACTAATCCATGTTGATGTAGTTGATGATGATGATGCCACTTCAGCATCTTGCTGAAGTTGATGATGACAATGCCACTTCAGCGTCTTGCTGAAGATGATGATGATGTTGTTATTTTAGCTTTAATGATAAAGATGATGATGATGTTGTTATTTTAGCTTTAATGCTAAAGATGATGATGTTACTTTAGCCTCATGCTAAAGATGTTGATGATATTACTTTGATGATGATGATGCCACTCCAGCTTCTTGCTGAAGATGATGATGATGATGTTATTTCAGCTTTAATGCTGAAGATGATGATGTTACTTTATCCTCATGCTAAAGATGTTGATGATATTACTTTAGCCTCATGCTAAAGAAGATGATGATGCTACTCCAGCTCCCTGCTGTGAATGATGATATTCATGATGAGAAAAACTTCTGATGATTTATAGATATGCCAGTAAATGTTCCAAGATGTTGTTGATGATGTTGCCCTCTTTCTCTCCGATGTTGTTGTAGAATACCCTTCTTGTTAAGGGGAGTGTTGAAATATTGTAACTGCGAAGAGTATTCTTTTTATTATTGATGTATTATTCATTAGATCAATCCCCTTTTGTGGATTGATCATGTCGGGCATTGTAAATGACCAAATCCCCTTTTGTGGATTGGTCAAACCCTAATTGTAATATGCTAAATGAGAATTTGGCCCCCAGAATATATTAAAAGTGGTTATAACCACCCGAAATGAGAAGTCGACCCTGCCAGTGAAAAGACACCTCAGTTCAACACCTGCCAGATTGTATAAATAAGAGGGGCCATCGCCTCATTTGTTCACTCGCTCACTTAATCATAAGAGCGCAAGTTTGGAGCTACAGTTGGAGAAGAAGAGAGAGAGAGAGAGGCGCACTACTTGGGAGAGGACTTTCTATATTGTTTGGTTTATTCTCTTGGCATTGTATTGGCTATCTATATTAAGGAAGTTTTTGCTGGGTTTTCTCCCCCATGAGGGTTTCCTAGGATAAATGATGTGTCTCTTGTGATTATGCATTTCTCAGTGGTCCTATCTATGCTATGGTTATCTAGTGAATTGAAAAGAAACCTAATAATAGCTTAAACCTTAACAAAAAACGATAGGGTTGTGTGCCCTTTAATTCTTCAGGTGGCTGCAACATTAACTCTTTATTCTTCTTATCTACCCGAATACCCTCTGTCGTCCAAGTTTGAATCTTGCTAGTGTTTACGAGGGTTTTAAATTTTTTATGGTTATTTGAGTTTGTTTCCTCGTTCATCTTACGGCTCTGTTCATAGTTCAAAGAACACAAATACCTACATCTCGATTCTTACTCTATTAAAGTGTGAGGTTTCACCCTATGACCATAATTTTAAGTTGAATTTGACTTATGCACCATACTTTGCAACAGTGTCAAATAACCACAAATTTGAAAGCTAGGTTTGCATTAAATAAATATTGGTTGAGTTTATTGCTAGTTGGCCATTTAAATAGTTTTTCAATTATAAAACTAGACACAGATTGAGTGTTTGAGTATCAAGAGTAAATACTATTTGGCAATAAGAATAAAAGGTTTAATATATAAATTATCTTTTACATAAATTGGGCATTTTCCCCACATTATTTATCATTTTTCAGGAATTATTCCCCATTTCTCCCAAATCACATTTCATTTTTCCATGGAATTACTTCCCCTGTTTATGTAATTAATGAAGACAAACCTTTAAAGAGGATCCACTAGGAGATTAGTTTATATATGGCATTGATATTGTTTCTGGTAACCAGAATGATGTATGAGTAGCGTGTTATTTTGATTTGGGTGCAGTAAACTCATACCAATATGTGGTTTGTAAGTATTGTGTGAATAGAATGAATGTTTTGGGCATACTTGAATGTTGTGGAAAATTGCTTATGAGTATTATGAAGTGAACAATACAAAGGCTATTTGATTTACAATGAAGAATGATACAAGCTATGAACATAGGAGATTTTGATTGTTTATAGATAATGAACATGAAATTTTCATGCATTCCTATCATCTCATAACATTTTTTGCTAATTACAACTCCCTTGTCATTGTTCCCTTATCATTTATTATTACATTTCACACTGATTTTCCATGTTCAAAGAAATAATTGACCGTTCATACGAGGAAATTTTGCAAAGGAATGTACAAATCAAAGTTTTGAAATAAAAGAATTGAGAAGGTTTCCTATCAGATTATAGTTTTGCTTCCCTGTTTTCCTTCATTCCCATTCATTGTTCCTTTGCATGCTTAAATTACTGTCTTTTTTAGAGCCATAGCTAACTCATTTCAAGCAAAATTGTATTAGATGTTTGATATATTGTGTATTGTATATTAACTAAGTGGAATAATGATGCATATAGATGAGTTTTTTCAATTGCGAAAGTAATCACAGTGGAAACAGAGGTAACAGGGGTCAAAGAGAAAGAGTGCCCAATGTTTTTGAGAAATAGTGAAGAAACAAAAGGATGAGATTCTCAATACAGATTGATGTCGATTCTAAAGAGTTCAATAAGCTGGTGCAAACCGGCTACCTAAACCTAGCTGGACATCCTAACTTGCCACCACCCCAAGCTCCTCTTACTCCTCCCCTGCAACCTCATCCAAGTATTGCTAACTTCCTTGAACCTCCCATGCATCCAGCCAATGATGGTTGGGAAAACATTCTTGCAAATCGTCCTTCTGGCATAGCCCGTTTGCCTAATAACCCATTGCCACCACCTTCCTCTGCATTTTATGCCTCATGTTGCATATGTTGCTTCTATAGTTCATTCAGTTCAAGTCCCTAAAAACTACAAAATGATATCAATTGAGCCTCAAGTGGATAAAGGAAAACAACCAGCGAATTCACCAAGCTTTGAGTCATTTGAAGCCTCATCCATATAGTCAAAACAACCTTCGGCCCAAGTTCAAAGTGATGGAAGAAAAATCATTTTCAATGATATGCACCCTGAAATTGAGAAAGTGAAAGAAAATAAGTATGTTGATAAAGAATTACATAAGCACAAGGCTACTCTTTCAGAGAGAAGCAAAGAGAGGCAACATCAAACAAAAAATATTAATTCTGATTTATTTAAGTTTGTATGATGACATTTTCACCTTGACATTTGATGCATATTTTGGACAACAGACACATGATATTATTTTTTTAAAGTTTTAATATCATGCCATTAGGATATTTTTTGGAAGTACAAGTGTTTGATGATGTGGCATGTTTATATTGGTTACTTTTGATATCAATAAAATTACCTATTGATTTCTTCTCATTTATGAGACATGTTGTGCGTTGATTTTCAGATTTATGTTATCTTGCATTTGTTTATTCAACTATTTTATAAATTCATTTTGCAAGTATATTTTCTAGTTTTTAATTTATTTCACATAAAAATATACATATTTTTTATAATAGCATTAGATCCAAGAATCTATTTCTTGAGGTCTGATCGAGATTTTTGACAAGCTATAAACACAGGGTGATAATCTCGTCTATCTCATCTAGCCTAATGAAATTCAAAAATGCTTGAGTGAGGATTTTTTTCATTCTTCCCATCAACATAACTGTGTGTCGGTCATTTCATGTTAATATAAACATGGCTTTCCTTCTAAAATGTCATTTGTGTATCATTATTTCCTTCTTGCAAGATGATGTGTTATATATATATATATAAAACTAGAAATTCACCTATCCTCGAGGTGTAGGACAGTCAGTGACGAAGTGTGTTGTTAAGGCACTCCGTGATGTTAAAGTCACCGGTTCGAAACTTGCGGGGACAAAAAATCCAGCCATGTTAAGGGTTGGTGTGACTCAAGCCGAGTGCGATCCTCGGCTGATTTTGACGGCTTAGATGCCCCTGAATCACGGTTTCTCAGCCACAGGCTAGTCCTGCATGTCAAGGACAAACTAGCAAACAAAAAAAAAAAACTAGAAATTCACCTAATCTTAATCACTGGGAAAAAAATTATGATACACATAAATGACATTTTAGAAGGAAAACCATGTCTATATTAACATGAAAGGACATGTGGCACACAATTATATATATGCCACATTTCATTCGACGTACCCATTTTTGGTGTTGATTTTTTGTAGCTTCAAGAGGGATTCCCACAAGAGGCCAAGGTGTCAGGCATGTGGGAATCTTCGTTGGCACCAGATTAGCTTTTTGTTTCAGTAAAATCAACCTTGGGATGAGGCCAAGGCCTCATGGGCAAGTCGATGGGCTTTGTGGGCTTGTGTAGGAGTTTCACACCCACAAAGAAGAATTAAATATTCTAATTAATTGTTGAGTTTAGGAAGGGCTCCTAGACTCACTCATTGGACTCCTATAAAAGGAGAGGAGATTGTGACATTTGATCATTGTGACATAATGGAATTAGCATAAATGAGAGAGCACTTGTGCTAGGAGGATGGAGATTTCAACAAAGGAATTTTTGCACCTAGGCAGTCTAGCCTAGGGTTTTCTGGTCTTGTTTATCTTATTCTTGGCAAGGAAAAGAGGCCACATGTGTGGAAGGAAAGGTTGCAGCTCAAGAGGAGAGAGATCACACGTGTGGAGAAAATGAGCAGCTAATAAGACAACCCGCACGTGTGGTACAGACCACACGTGTGAGCCATACAAGTTCGTACAGTAAGTTGTACAGGTTCGTAAAGCAGGTTATATGGATCCGTATAGCAGGCCACACGTGTGAGAAGATTTCTAGGCAGTTTTGGCCGCACATGTGAAGGGACAGGTCCGTACATGCTGACATCGACAGGCCGTACAGGTGACTTGTGGTAGGTGGTCGATTGGCGATTCTGTCGGGTAATTTTTGTTGATTTTAATTACTGAATTTCTGAACTGGTGAGGACGATTTTGTCCTCTATTTTTTATAATTCTTCTGGTGAAAAGAAGGTTGATTTTTGCCTTCATAAATTAAGATTTACTATGCAGAAAATTGTGTCTCAAATGTGCAAATGATTTATCTCTAATCTTGATGTTTCCGCTGTTATAAATGTTCTGTCATAATTTCAGTGTAAAGTTGTTTAGTGATATCAGCTAGGGTTGCTATTGAATCACTAGGAAGCAATTTTCATATCTGAAATTAGTCACATATAGATACATGTGAAAATTGACATGGTATCAGAGCTGAAGGGTTGAAGGAAAAAGAAGGAATCATTCTTGGAGACACATTGGTACAAGTTTTTTGTTCTGGCTAGTCACCATGGAGACTTGGTTGGTGGATAGTGGAGCTTCTCGTCATATGACAGGGTCACAAAAGTCACTCACCAATTTGATAGAGGAGAACTCACAATTGCAAGTGGAACTTGGATATAATGCCAAGTATGCAGTCAAGGGAGTTGGAACAACTTTGTTTTAGCTAAAGTCCGGAAAGCCTCTCAAGATGAGTGAAGTGTTGTATGTACTTGGACTGAAGAAGAACCTCCTTTCTATCTCTGCCATGGAGGACAAAGGATATGCAATGGAATTCGTTGATGGACATGTTCTTGCTTGGCCTAAGGGATTGAGTCTCGACTCAGTAGAAGTCATTGGGACTCGTGATGGAAGTCTCTACAAGCTGATAGGTTAGCCACCTTAGGCTCTGGTGCATCACAGTAATAATCTATGCGAGCTTTGGCATAGAAGATTGGGACATTTACATCACCAGGCTCTACCAATATTGAGGAAGATGGTTACAGGTCTTCTAGAGTTTAGAATTGAAGACCAGGAAGTATGCAGAGGTTGTGCCCTTAGCAAGAATGTTAAGGCTGTCTTTCCAAGCAGTGACAATAGGTCCAAGGAAATCCTAGACCTAGTACATTCAGATGTGTGTGGACCAATGTTAGTTCCATCTGCAATCGCTTGTCAATATTACGTGAACATTATTAATGACCATTCCATGAGGACATGGATCTTCTTCATGAAGACTAAGGATGAAGTCTTCAGTCGATTCATGGAGTTCAGAGCTCTAGGGGAGAATCAGACAAGGAAGAAGATCAAGGTTTTGAGGTCAGATAATGGGGGTCAGTATACCTCTAACGAGTTCAAGAACCTTTGTAAGGAAGCATGGATTAAGAGGGAGTTGACAGTGTCTTTTAACCCACAACATAATGGAGTTGCTGAGAGAAAGAACCAAACAATAATTGAGGCGACCAAGGAAGTGTTACCTGACCAGGATCTACCCATGATGCTCTGGGCAGAAGCATGCAACACTGCAGTTTATGTTCAGAACAAGAGCCCTCATAAGACCTTGAAGGAAAAAACTCCTAAGGAGGCATTCACAAGGGTGAGACCATAGATAGGGCACTTGAGGATCTTTGGTTTCCCAATCTACATCCATTATCCTAAGGAGAAGAGGATGAAGTTAGAGCTCTCTGGGAAGAAGGGCATGTTTGTGGGATACAGTGAGACATCGAAAGCCTACCACATCTACATTCTAGGACAACGATATGTCGAGGTTAGTAGGGATGTTAGATTTGAGGACTTAGCCTTCAAGAGGTCTCGTGAGACAACAACAGGTGGTGAGGAGTAGGAGGCTCCAAAGATTGAGGCAAGTACAAGAACACCCAGTACTAAGGAGCGGTCCTCAGATCATGAGGAGTCAGAGAAGCTTGGAGATCTAGGGGATCCTCCTAGTGATAGGATATGAGACCCAGATGGCTTCGGGATAACCTGAAGGATGCAGAAGGGCACACAACTCCTAGAGGCACCTTCAGGGAAAGTAGACCTCCATAGAGATTCTCCAGCTATGTGGCTGTTATGAGCAGTATGATAGATTCTAAGCCTTCCAATTTTGAGGAAGCAGGCCAACAGGTTTGGAAGGATGCCATGATGGAGACATATAAATCCATCATGAAGAATGACGTCTGGGATATAGTTCCTAGACCGAAAGGGAAGTCGATAGTGACTTCCAAGTGGATCTAAAGGATCAAACATACTGCAGATGGCAGTGTCAAGAAGTATAAGGCAAGGTTTGTAGCAAGAGAGTTCTCCCAGAAAGAGGGAGTAGACTACGGGGATACTTTTGCTCCGATGGCCAGGAACACCTATATCATGACAATCATTGCTCTCGCTTCAGTCATGAAGTGGAAGATCCATAAGATGGATGTGAAGACAATGTTTCTCAACGATGTGATTGAGGAGGAGGTATACATAGAGCAACCTCAAGGCTTTGAGGTTCACAGGAGGAAAACCCATGTGTGCAGGTTGAAGAAGGCGTTGTATGGACTCAAGCAGGCACCTAGGGCATGGTACACAAGGATAGATGGGTATCTACAGAGCTTTGGCTTCACCAAGAGTGATGCAGACCCCAACCTATATCTCCTACAGGTTGGTAAGGATCCTCTCATATTGGTGTTATATGTTGATGATTTGTTTCTCACAAGAGTCGAGAAGCTCATTACCAAGTGCAAAAGGGAATTGGCCTCATAATTCGGGATGGAGGATATTGGATTGATGCATTACTTCTTGGGATTAGACGTGTGGCAACATGCAGGCGAGATCTTCATCGGACATGGGAAGTATGCAGTTGAGGATGATGGACTGTAAGTCCATGACTAAACCTATGACCACCAATTTGAATACGCTGGGGGCCTCAGATTCAGACTTGGTGGATCCCACGATGTATAGGAAGTCGATTGGGTCATTGATGTATCTGGTTAATACTAGACCAGATATTTGTTTTGTTGTCAACGCATTGAGTCAGTTCATAGTAGAACTAAGGCAGGTGCATTGGGTTGCCACAAAGCATGTGCTCGGGTACCTTCGAGGTACGGTTGGATTTGGTCTGAAATATGTTGGAGATGATGGAGTGAGACTGTATGGATATTCAAAATTAGATTGGTCAGGTAGTGTAGTTGACAGGAAGAGCACTTCTGGTGGGTGTTTCAGCTCGTGATCGAGAATGGTTTCTTGATACAACAGAAAACATGTTGATATTATGATAGTTGCGGGAGATATTAACCTCCATATGTAACCTTTGACTAGAATAGAATATTCCGGAAGCAAGAGAAACCCTAAACAGATGTGTGAAAACCCTAGAAGACATGTCGGCTCAATATAATATTAAGATATTATCCTCCAAGAACACAAGTCGACCCAAACAGGTAACAGAACCACTATAAGTAGAGAACATCTTGGCTCATTTGTTCACTTATTCACTCACTCTCAGTCACCCAGAAACAATGCGCAAGTTTGGAGGAGTAGCAGCATCAGCTGCAGTTGTACAGTTTTCTCTTTTTCAATCTTTCTGGCACTTTCTCTTGTGCGCTACCCTTGGAGAAGGTGCGCTATCTTGGTCATCTGTTTGGTTCTGGTGTGACTTCCTGGAATCATTCTTTCTATCAGAGGTTAAGGTGCTCGGGGGTGGCTTTATGCCTATTTGGGTGACAATGGTGTAGCATTGTCTATGGTTAAACAAGCACATCAAAATTATTCTAACAGGTTATGGGCCCACACCACCTTCGGGACAGTCTAACCATTGGAAGGTAGCGTGGAAATTATTTGTTAAGCTCGTTGTGGCACTAGTTGCAGCTACAACTAGGGTTTCTGATTTTGCAGTTGCAACAAACCCAAATCCAACTCTTTGGGCACCTTTAGTGAAGCGTTGGACCTAATTTCTGGATATTCTAGTGCGTCCTAGCCTAGTGCACCCTCTGGTGTCCTCAATGAGCAAAAACGTCAAGTTTGAGTTTTTGGTCAAAGTCAAAGTCAAATGTTGACTTTTGGTCAAAATTGATTTTGTGGTCAAAGTTGATTTTGTTCTAATCATTGAACCTTTTTTATTTAGTTTCTAACCTCTTCTTGTTAAGATGGTGTCTAGTTTCATATTAGAAGACAAGATGAATGATGCTGCAAATTTCAAAGGTATGCACTTGTATATGTTATATCATCTAGCAAAAGCATGAGTTTGTTTTACAGGGAATGTACAAGAGACCTTGTCCAAGCAATGATCTTGGATTCAGTACATTCATAGGAACAAGCAGTGAAGACTCCAGGTTTGATTATTTAAAATTGATGTCTCTAGCTGTTATCGCATTATTATGATCTTATGCTGCATCTTGATCTATTGAAGTTATGATCATTATTCTAACCCCTTAATACTAGAGATACACTTGTTGATCTCCTCTTCAGGAGATATTCTTGTTCTTATGTAAATCCTTATTGCTT
>JASDQU010223168.1:3384-17663 GCA_032191745.1 Picea mariana
GAATGTTGCTAGAATGCTCCAAGGAGAAAAGAAGATTCTCAAGGGAGGATTGAGGCAACATAACAACACTATAGAAATCTTAAATTCTTAGTGAACCCATTGCCTCCATTTATACCATTCTTACAAGGAATTATTCAATTAGTTCTTGGTGTGAACAAGGGGCCCTTTAGGGTACCCTTTGGTCCTTGACCAGCCCCCCATTCAAATTCAACTCAGATCTTAGGGTCAAATCAAGTTGGGAGCTAGTCCATAAGTGGTTGAGGGGCCAACAAGAAACATAAATGCATCGTTCACAGGAGTGTGAAAATTTTATCATACACAGTCACGCATATGGCGCATTGTGCACTCTACGAGCTTCTTTGGCCCGCACACTGTGCATGCACTTCCTTTAGTGATTCACCGCATGTCAATTTTTGTTTAGTTGTATAGTTTTTGTCTATTGGAAATGCATTTTTGGTGCTGCAGGTGAACTAATAGGTTTTTGGAATTGTTGTATTTCTATAATCATTTGCATGCAATGTTGCAGACATAATTTCAGTGATAACAAACCCTGTTAATTTGGGACTTGTCTATCCTCCTAATCATATTCTCCCTGCTTCTTCATGTTCTCTCTTAGATAGAATTCCCCTCTCGACCCTTAAGGAAATCTAGGCGACTTCCAATGTTCCACTATGATCATTCTCTCTTTCAACCTCCGTGGGTTTGCGGGACCCACAAAAATCGCATCCCTTAACTTACTCCTTAAGCAGGTAAAGCCTGATATTGTATTTCTTCAGGAAACCTTGGTGGATTGCATGAAGGCTAAATCTATTTTTCTTCAATGTTTACTAATGTGGAACTGTGTTGCACTGGACCCTAATGGTCGCTCGTGTGGTTTATTGTCTGGATGGAACCCTACATCTGTTGAGCTGTGTGCATTTGGCACGAATGCAGGTATTTTGTTGGAGGGTAGATTCAAGGACTCTGTCGATAGGGTGAAACTTCTCAAATGTTATGCTCCTTACAAAGAAAGAGAATGCTTCTTGCAACCTCTTATGGAATGTGGATTATTGGGAGAAGATGGTCTTATAATAGGTGGCAATCTAAATTTCACATTTTATTCTCGAGAGGTTTGGGGGCCCATGGCTAGAAGAAACCTTCTACTCATTGTTGGGCTAGTGTATCTCCAACCAATCCATTTGGCTCCCACATGGAGGAATGGTAGATCTAGGCCAGCTGGTATATAAAAAATATTGGATTAGTTCCTTGTTGATGAAAATTTTCTTGGTAGAAAAAAAAGGACTAGATCTTGGATTATTAATTCCACCTTGTCGGATCATAATCTGATTTGTTTACAATTGGAAAAGTCTACTCATAAAGTTTTCCCACCCTTTAAATTTAACAACACATGGCCTTCTAATCTTGAATTTACTACTCTTTTTAGAAATACTTGGCGTTCAATGGATAATTAGTTGGACAATTCACCTATCCTTCTACTTTGTACAAAACAGAGGAACCTAAAGAAAGAAGTTGTCCATTGGCAGTTAGATAAAAAGAAGCAACTTCACACAGAGCTCCCTCTCAGTTGTTGGCACTTGACCAAGTTTTAAGAGATCCTTGGTCAAGTTGACCTATTTTAGACTTCGACAGCCTGTTGAAGATGAAGTAGAGATCATGTGATCTCGACCCCTTTTTGGGTCCTTTTTTGGGATTTGGGAATATGTAACGGGAATGGGATGTCAGCCCATGGGTTTGGCCATGTTTAGGCCTATTTTTGTAAAGTATAAATAAGTAGCTAGGCAATGTAAGAAGATACCTAGAAGGTTGATAAGCTAAGTTCAAGTAAGGCTTGTAAGTGCTTTGTGCATACTGTAAGAGACTTGCAGAGTTAAGTGCAAGTGATTGTGACAAACTGTGGAAGGCTTTGTGTTGTAGCGCAAGGAAGAAGGATCTAGCAAGCTGCGTAGATCTTCTGTCCTATGTGGAGTAAGGGTTTTGAGGCTCTATGCATGTAACCCATTGAAGAAGATAATAAAAAAGAAGATTTGGTGGATGTAGCCCCAGGGTGGGGGTGAACCACGTATATGTTGTGTTGCTCTACTTTGTGCAACGTGTTAATGTGTTATCTACAAAGTGCTTGATGTAGATAGATGAATAGATCTATTTATGCTTTGTGCTAATGAATTATATGCATGTAGATCTGACCTGTGTGTATATGCTCAGTGCTTGAATATGTCAAATCTGATCTATTTCTTTATACTAAGTGCTTAGATACATTAGATCTGGGTGAATGTTGTGATGCTCTACTTTCTCCGCTGACTAGATATTGGTTGAATAATGATGAATTAATGGTGCTAAGTGATATAATAAGTATTATAATCGCAGATCTGTGTCCCAGCTAAGGTTTTAGACACCTAAGTTCTGTAGCCACCCCTGCCTCTACCTCGGGTGAGACCTCATCTGCTTCACAGGTGTTACCGAAAGGGTTAGTAGTTATGGTTTTTTCGGAGCGTTGAAACCTAGGTATGCCCCTATGCCAACAAATGGTTCCATTGCTAGGATCTGAAACTGTGATTGCTGGGAATTGAGAAAGAATAAGCTTTGTACAAAGATTCGTTCTGAAATTGTGAAAAGATCTATGCGTAGATCTGTTGCTCCAGTGCGTAGTACTCTACTTAGTCCGTGAATCTATGTTCTAGAGGAAGAGGCTTGATATGAATAAAATAGGTTAGATCTGAAGAAAATAAGTAAGATATGGAAGCTCTGTGCTCTGAGAAAGGTAAAAGTGAGAATTTCTGATTAAAAGAGGTAAGATCCAAAAGCTCTGTGCTCTGATAAAGGTAAGAATAGTGAAAAGTTTTAGATCTGAAATGTCTGTACTCTGTAGGAGTTAGATAAGTGGAAATTTTTTCTTCAATAGTATGGATCTAGGTATGTTTGATAAAGTCTATCCTAGTTTGAAAACTAGGGTACGAGTACATGAAAGAAGATTTGATATGAGTAGATCTGATAAGAATAGTGAAAGATATGTTATACCTATGCATAGAAAGAATGTTTGGACTAACAAATGGATGCAGGAGCCTAGAAATAATTGTTTGCGGGTTAGCTACCAAGATCCTAGTGCATAATACAGGAAAGGTTGGGGATCATTTAGAAGAAAGAGAGGATTAACCCTTTGTTACAGTTGCAAAAAACTGGGACATCTTTCTAAGGAATGCTCTGGGAAAATACCTAGATGTCTTTGTTGTAAATCTATGGACCATGAAGTATTGGATTTCCCTAGAATGCTTGTTAAGTTTTAAAGAATGAATATGAACCAAGAGAATCCCAAGATAGATCTAGAAACTAAGATTATGACAGAACCCCAGAAAGAATCATAGAAAGTATTGCTTCATATGAAAGAAACTCTGAATGATAACCGACATATCATCTTATCAAAGGTCTTTAAAGAAAAACAATACCTTGAAGAAAGAATAGAAGACTTTGACATTGACTGTGTTCTAGATGGGGAAACACACGTGAATATTATGACAGAAACAACTTGGGAACTTTTAGGGAAGCCTACTATGACTCCTTCATTGGGAGGAATAGGTTTATTTAAGGGAAAGCTGATAAACCTGTGTGGAAAGATTGCCAGGATACCTATGAATGCTAACGGAAATTCGACAGAGGAATATTTTGAGATTATTAAATTTATTGAGAACAACGCTCCATTTACTATGTTGCTCGGAAAACCATGGATTAAAAGAGATCAGGCCATAAGAAAAGCAAAAGAAGAAGCTTTAAAGCAGCAGAAGCAAGACTTGAAAGAACTCGTGACTAGAAGGATCACACACTTGATTGAAGAAAATAAGAGCAGATCGAAGCTATTTAACACCAGAGACCTGGATGTCAAAGTTGCAAGAACACTAGATGACCCACAAAAGACTGAAATATTCATCCCAGATAACAAAAGAGCATTATCCTTGAAAGAATCTCACCAGCGCGAAGCAACTGTGCCAAAAGAATATAAAAATCAGAATGGAAAAAGGCATACTGAGAACAAGATCACTAGGAAGAAGGCTAGGAAGCTAAGCTAGAAGAGAGATAAGATCGACAAGTTACAGAAGGTTCCAGAGGGAACTTCGCAGAATGAAAAGTTGCAAAATTGGAGCTTTTCCGAAATATGAGAACAACGCCACATGACACTTCACCATGGAAAAACAATATAATTGTTGGAAACAATGTATCCATTTGGATGACCCTCTAAACGAGTAGAAAGACATTTAATGGATAGACAACTCACCATTAGACCATTGGGACCGTGCCATAACATATAGAACAAAGTTAATGAAGGATTCTCACTCATTGCAAAATATCTGTTACCAAGTTTTCTATGTATCCCATCACACCATGCACCGAGAACACTTTTGCTAACCATGAAATTGAGCCCGGAGATTTGTCGAGTTTACATATTGATTAGTGTTCCATTGTTCGCTATCTCAGTATAATGTCTAAGTTAATCCCCAAGCCCGAGATTGTTAACCCCGAGCGTGTATTTCAGATGAGTTGAGCACTACAGATAAAGTTGTTGAAGAATTATTGATCGACCTCATGAATGAAAGAGTCATGTCGATGTCTGTAGGCATACAAGATTCATTGACAAGAATGGTGCAAGCTTCTCCGTCGATTGCTCATAGAGCTGGACCATCCCGTCCATTAGTTGAAATGTGAACCAAATACGGGGATGATCTAGTGAATGCCAAATGGATCCCGACTATATTACCCACCTACATACCACCTCTGAGTAGCGAAGTAAATCGAGACAATGTACCCAGAGATTTTGAGTATGCCTTGGTCACTGCGTACCTCCCGAATGGGATCCACGCAGTTTGAGCAGACCAAGATAAGATTGCAGTGTTGAAGTTTAGTGACTTCAACCTTAGAGATCGCAAGGTTTATGGTATGCTCACCCCATACAAATACCTATCCAGAACAAAAGGGAACAACTTGAAGACCATCTCTCAACAGTGGACTATGGACCTCATGTAGTCCACCCTGTTGAACGTCATGAAGATTCCCCATTTCGGACGACACCAGGAGGTGAGTGCATGTGTTAGGCTGTTGTTGTCTTGTTACCATGGTGCTTTTCTATGGATAAACTGTCGTATAACAGTTGAACCGATGTTGATCCACATGATCATAGGCCTGAGTATGCAAGGACCTGACCCACAAGACTTTTATCGAGGAAAAGTCACTAATCATGCTCTAGCTTAGAAGTTCAAGGACACCTATGGTGGTGTTGAGAAAGGAACGTGAGGCTACAAGGTAGCTTCTATCTAGAGTGGCACAGTGTGCCTCTTCTGTCAGTTGATTGCAGGGAAGTTAGTCAGAAAGAACCAACTTACCCAAGTCACCAACTTCGTAGTCAACCTTGCAGGGAAGTGCGCAGAAGGCCTTCAGACGAATTAGGTGAAGTACCTAGTAAACTAGTTGGAACTCGACTGCAGAGAAGCACAGGATCAAGGATATGAATTTCACTTTAGCTGGCTCTTGATCATGATAGCCTTTATTGCCTGGGAGATGTCGAAAGGTGCGACCTTCCTGGATATTGAACCTTTTGACCACTCTTCGCAGATTTTTTTACCCTTTGGTACTCAAGCGACATGAATAAACAGTGGCAATCAAATGTTGTTTTTCATACCTACTATAAATAGTTGAAGATATCCATCCAGTGAAAGCCTCTCATGACTCTGAACACTCTACACCGGTTGTAGCCTTTGATGAAGTTCAGTGCAGACTGACACTTTATTTACATCACAACACATGTCGACGAACACAAGCAACAACTTCAATCCTACTATAAGCTAACGGAGGAGGATTTAGAGGAGATCACTAAGGACTGGTCAATGGATCTCCTTATTCCAGTAGACCCTACGGAGATATCTAACATAGAAAACCCAAAAACAATGCAGGATACACCTGGACCTAGCAGAACAAAGAAGACCGAAGAGGTCCATGAATTAGACAGTGCATCCCTGAAAAATGCTTCCATATCACCAGTGAAAGGAGGCGATGGTGAAGAATTGAATGAAACATAAGTCTAACAGAAGCAAGGAGATGAGGTTGATCCACTCAAGAGGAAGGGTTCACCTCCGAAACCTTCCTCCCTGAAGAAAGTGAAGGCCAGCATGACCAAGATGCAGATTGTCCTCACCTTTGATGACTTCAACTTCCTTATAGAAGCCTTGCAATATGCTTCGCTAGAAATAATAGAGAAACAAGAAGAAAATTAAGAGGATATGTATGATCGAATTGAGACTAAACTCTTAGGGGTACAACAGGCCCTTCAGTCCAACCGCGCATTTTCCACTGCGGCGGGAGAACCAGAGTTGGGAGATTAGCTAGCCCAACTCCACCGCCTAGCCGATATAGTCGAAGCTCGCCTTCGACAAGCACAAGAGAAAAAAGAGCAAGCCACCCATGATTTGATCCAAGTACAAGGAGTACTTGTAGAGCAACGCAGTGCTGCAAAAAAGGAAAATATTTCTCTCCAAGTGAAGTTTGATGAAGAAAAAGCACAACTACAACAAGAAAAGGAATAGTCACTCGAAGAGCAACTCGAAGTAAAAGAAGTGGTCAACAAAGCACTTCGCTTTGTGACAGTCTTAGAAATCAAGGTAGAAGACCGAGTTACATGGAAGGTGCCCCATCTTGGAGAAGTCATCTAGTAGCTACAACAACACATCGCAGACTTAGAGCTCCACGCAGTGCCTAAGACTCCACAGTAGGTAAGGGAGAAAAGAGAAACAACCACCATGAGCATAATTGAAAGGATAAAGGATCTTAACCTGGAATGTAAGAAACTCACCGATCACAGTGCCTAGACCTATGAGAAGCTCACTGAGAACCCAGAACTGAAGGCACTGGAGTCACAGCTACAAGAGGTGAAGTATCAAGCCAAGAAGATACAGGTGTAGCTGAAGCCCCTGTCAACTGTTGAGAGAATGAAACTCTCCCAAGAGCAACGCACTACCCAAAAATAGATCCACACTATCCAGAGCATAGTTATGGAAGTAGCTTAGAAACTCCAACTTGTACAAGATAAGGCCTACCAATTGTTTACAGAGGTAGAAGGACAAGGAGCAGAGTTAGAGAAGGTTGTCAATATAGCCGAACAATGCATAGAAGGACCTATCAATGATGTAGTCATCCAAGAGTTCGTTGAATAGGAGGCTGTAGCACAACAACAGGTCCAAGCAGCTTCAGCCAAGCTCAAGGCTTTTGAAGCTGAACTAGTTAGACCAGAGTGACTCGGGATGAGTCACAGGTGAGTGTTGGGGGCCTGTTGGCCCTTGACTAAGTTTTGAGAGATCCTTGGTCAAGTTGACCTATTTTGGACTTTGACGACCTATCAAAGACGAAGCACAAGACGAAGTAGAGATTGCAGGATCTCGACCCCTTTTTGGGTCATTTTTTGGGATTTGGGAATATGTAACGAGAATGGGATGTTGTCCCATGGGTTTACCCATGTTTAGGCCTATTTTTGTAAAGTATAAATAAGTAGCTAGGCAATGTAAGAAGAGACCTAGAAGGCCGATAAGCTAAGTGCAAGTAAGGTTTGTAAGTGCTTTGTGCATACTGTAAGAGACTTGCAGAGCTAAGTGCAAGTGATTGTGACAGACTGTGGAAGGCTTTGTGCTGTAGCACAAGGAAGAAGAATCTAGTGAGTTGCGTAGATCTTCTATCCTATGCGGAGTAAGGGTTTTGAGGATCTGTGCATGCAGCCCATTAAAGAAGATAATAAAGAAGAAGAGTTGGTGGACGTAGCCCTAGAGTGGGGGTGAACTAGGTATATGTTGTGTTGCTCTGCTTTGTGCGATGTGTTAATGTGTTATTTGCTAAGTGCTTGATGTAGATAGATGAATAGATCTATTTATGCTTTGTGATAATGAATTATATGCATGTAGATCCAACCTGTGTGTATATGCTTAGTGCTAGAATCTGTCAGATATGATCTATTTCTTTATGCTAAGTGCTTAGATACATTAGATTTCGGTGACTGCTGCGATGCTCTGCTTTCTCTCCGGAGTAGATATTGGTTGAATAATGATGAACTGATAGTGCTAAGTGCTATATTAAGTATTTTAATCATAGATCTGTGTCCCAAAAAAGGTTGTAGACACTTGAGTTCTGCAACCACCCCTACCTCTACCTTGGGTGAGACTTCATCTACTTTGCAGGTGTTGCCGAAAGGGTCGGTAGTTAGGGTTTTGTTGGTGCACTGTTGTAGCATTGAACCTTGGGTATGCCCTTGTGCCAACATCATTGAACAAAAAATGTCCGAGGTATTTGAGAAATTCCCATCACAGGTGTTCTCACAGGGAGATCTGAACCTTCTTAGGTCTCTTAAACAAAGAAACGATAAGATTTTAGAAATGGAAGAATCCACCTGGAGGCTTAGAAGCTGAGCTATATGGATTGAAAAGGGCGACAAAAATACCAATTTTTTTCATAAGTACGCTGCCCATAGAAGAATTCAAAATACTATATGGGACATACCTAATGAATAAGGATGCACCAAATTCACTGATAATGATATTAAGGAGATAACATACAAGCATTTTAAATCACAATTTAAGGAGATTTGGGCAGAGGACACATACATCTAGATTAAAGTTATCAAAGAAGTTTCTAGGTTCTTCAATGATAAAGAAAGTGATGAGATCGGTATTTACATGTCACTTTAAATGAAGTTGAGGAAGTGGTTAGTAAAATTCCAAGGGACAAAATTCCTAGCCCGGATGGGTGGACTCAAGAACTTTTCCATTTTTTCTTTGACCTTATGGGGGAGGACCTTGTTAAGGCTATTGAGGAATCCGAAATAACAGGTCATATCCCAGGAGCTCTCAATGCTAATTTTTTTGCACTCATTCCTAAAGTGAGCAATCATGATAGCTTCCATGATTTTAGGCCTATAGCCCTCTGTAACATTGTTTATAAAGTTATCTCCAAAATTATTGCCTCCCGATTGAAATATAAGTTGGCTTCTTGCATCTCTTCCAAACAGTTTGGATTACTTAAAGATAGACTGATCTTTAATGCTGTGGGGATAGCACAGGAGTGTTTTCACACTGCTAAGACAAAAAAATTAAGCTCAATTATTCTAAAATTGGACTTAAATAAGGCATATGACAAAGTGAGCTGGCAATTTCTGTGGTTAATGTTGATACAAATTAGATTAAAATGGGAGGTCACCCAATGGATTATGGCTTGTGTTTCCAATGTAAATATGGCAGTTCTGGTAAATAGTTCCCCGATGGATTTTTTTTAAATCTATCGAGGGTTGCAACAGGGATGTCCTCTTTCTCCATTATTTTTCCTTTTGATAGTGGAATGTTTCAACAGACAATTGAAGAAGGCTGTTGAAGAAGGGAAATTTCATGGGATCAAAGTTTCCACTAAGACTATCATAACTCACTTATTTTTCGTTGACGATGTGCTCATTTAAGGAATTGGAAAGTTTGAGGATTGGATGGCTTTCTAATCTATATTAAAAAAATTCTATCTTGCTTCTGGTATGGATGTAAACTGTCATAAACCATGTTTCCTCGCACAAAAAATAGATTCAAGTCTAGAGCAAAGGATGCAGACAACATTTAATATACAGTTTGCAAGTATTGATGAAGGAATGAAATATGTAGGTTTTTATATAAAACCAAATAATTAGAGGGTGGCAGATTGGAAGTGGTTGATTCAAAAGGTGGAGAAGAGGATTGGGAACTGGACCTTCCGTTGTCTCTCTTTGGGAGGCAAATTAATTTTAACAAAATCTATCCTACAAAGTCTTCCTGTCTACTGGCTAAGCCTTGTCAAGATTGCTTCCTCTATATTACACAGGATTGAACAACTCATCGCTAACTTCATATGGAGGGGAGCTAGAAAATCTTCAGGATTCCACTTAGCAAATTGGAAAAATATAGCTATACCTAAGGACAATGGGGGATGGGGTATTCTAAATCTATATTGGTTCACAGAATCACTATCCGCCAAGTCATGTTGGAGGGGTCTTTTGGGTAAGGGTTTGTGGAATTTGGTTTTAAAGAAGAAATACCTCAAAGGCATTTATTTGACTTCTTGGTTCCACAAATAAGAATATAAGTTCCTGGTGGCATCAATCATCTGCAAATATTTCATGGGTTCATTCCCAATTATCAAACGATGGATTTCTTAGTCGATAGGGTGTGGCAAGCAGATAATGATTGGGTTAGACCCCTTCATTGGTTGCAATGCGTCATTTAGACTCTCAGATTCATTGATCCAACATCTTAATAATTTACACATTTTCTCTTTAGCACAGGCAACTCTCCCCAATGCACCTGACACACAACAAAGTTGGCTCGAGGTAGATCACCTTGGTATTTTAGGAGAGATGGCTACAGAATGGAACAACTATCACACTATGCTTCAAAGTAGTGGAATTTCACTAAATAGATCAAGTGATAAGATTGTTTGGTCTTGGAACAAAGCTTCAGGTTCTGTAACTGTCAGTTTAGCATATCAATCCATTATAAATTTCTCTTGGCTGAAAAAAGATGGTGGTATAAGGCTATATGGTTGATTAATATTCTAGGATAAAACATATGTTTCATGTGGCTATGTATAATGGACTATATTCTTACTGGAGCAAATTATAGGAGACATGGAGGGACAGGACCTTCGGTTTTCATTCTCTATCTCAGGGATGAAGGGACGACCTCACATATTTTTGTGCATTGTGATATTTCACAAATCATTTGGAAAGACATACTTAGTTACCTAAATATTTCATAAGCATGGGACTGTCCTACTTTAGATGAAAATATGTTCCAATGGTTTACTTCTTATCCAAAATGAGGCATATACCTTTCCTGGTTTTATGGGGTATTTGGAAGTACATAAATAAAATTTTATTTGAAAATTGGCCCAGACATGACTCTAGAGCTTCCACAAATATACTTCTATCAATTAAAGAACATACAGGGGGAAGTGAAGATGATAAACTAGATTACATTCTTAATCTATTCTTTTTTTATGACACTCCTATAGGTTTTTTCGATGGTGCAACAACTAGTGGTTTTTGTGGTATTGGTATTTATCTTAAACTAATTGTAGTTGATTCCTTCAGAATCTATTTTGTAGGTGGCGAAGGCAATAATATAAAAGGTAAGGTTATGGGCTTATGGGGTCTCTTATACTTTGCATCTAGATTATGCATAAACAAGTTGATGGTTGTTGGAGATTCGAAAGTAGCTATTGATTGGATTGTAGGAAAAACAAAGTTGAATCTATTATATCTAAATTCATGGAAATCAAAGATCATGAGTTTAAAATATACTTTTAGTGGGGTCAAATTTATGCATGTACACATAAAATTCAACATTGAAGCAGATACACTCTCCAAACATGCTCTGAATTGTTCTATCAGATGGTTATATTATGAGGAATCCATAGAAGGATCTGTGGTCAATGCAGATCGTTTCTTATTATTCTAAAGTCAGAAGCACACAATTAAACATTAAGAACCAAATGTTACTGTTTTTATATATGACATGTATCTATCATCTTTTCTCTAACAAATACTATTTAGTTGGATTGATAAAGTTCCAATTTTTTTAACTGTTAAGAGTTCTACAATTTACAGATACATATATAATAGAAAGTTTTTGTTGATTCTTAATAAAATAACAGTGAAAAAAAAAACACACAAACAAACATAACAAAATTAACTTTATTGTTTACCTCCATTTTAGATTTTGGTATAAAAAAATATAGATTTATTAAATTTCTTTTATGATAAATATCTATTTAATAAGTACATATAAATAAAAATTTAAAAATAAAATAAAATAATTTTTAAAAATAAATTAGCTTTGTAATAAATAATTAAATAAAATAAAAATTAAAATATTATAAAGATTTAGTATAGGAAGCATCCATTGCCACAACTATTAGCTTGTGATTGGTTACATTAAAAGATAATTCTTGATTGAGTGCAACGTTCACAATGCGCAGAAGGTGAATCTCCTAGTTGTAAATTGAGGTAGAAAGCGAATCTCCTAGTAGTTAATTGGTACTCGAAATTATGGAATTTTTATAATTATTTTTTTAGTAATAACTAATTGGAATTTTAAATCAAAAACTATTTCATAATGAATGTGAATTTCAAACGGAAAACTATATGATAGTATTTGCATTTTTTTTTTTTTGGAAGTTAAGTATTTACTTATTTATTTATTTTATGTCTGGAGGAATCAACAAGTAGTTGGGCACTCGTGTTATCCAACCGCCCTTACACGACACACAAGGTAAGTAGGGGGAGTTGAACTTGAAACCTCATGGAACTTCATTTTCACGGCACTTGCCAATTGAGTTGCCCCAGGGGGTGTTTAGTATTTACTTTTATTTTACCTTTTTTATTATTTTATTTTTTAATAATTTATTATAAGTTTTTTACATTATTTTATATAATTAATTTTAATTTTAAAAAATTTCATCAATTTTATACATTAGATATTATTTTTGGGATTAACTGCGTAGTGTAAGTCATTAATCTATGACCCATATTCATGACTTACAGTACGCAGTTAATCCCAAAAATAATATCTAATATCTTGCATTGCGGAAGCCCCTATATACTCAATTTTATACATTTAATTTTTTATTTTTTTAAAAAGTAGATTAAAATGTCTATTTAATTCTATTTAATTTTCATCCAATTAACTTTATCTTTTTTCAAATTAAAATAAAATGTTTATTTAATTTTTTTAAATAGTTTTAGATTTATATTTTTAAAAAATATTTCAAAGATTTATATTTAATTTGATTTTTTTTAATAATATTAAAAATAATATGATTTGTTTGCCTCGTTCAAAAAAGAATAATATGATTGATGATTAATCACAAAAGGGAATAATACGATTTTAGTTTTCTTTTTAACAATTTAATCATTTTCTTTTAATTTTATATGTTTAGTTAATATAGAAGAGTAAAAAGTCTATTAATTTTTTTAAAATAGTTTTAAAATTTACATTTTTTTTAATATTTCATATATATTTAGTTATTTTTTATAATATGTTTTTCATTTTCATTTTAATAATTTACTTTTAACTTTATATTTTTAATTAATAAAAAATAAAATAAATTTTAATTTTAATTAATAAAAAATAAAATAATTATTTAATGAAAACAAACTGTATTTAAAAACATTTTGTTTAACCATTATTAAAACTTCCAATCAACTTTATCTATACTAGTAATATTTTATTTTTATTATTATTTTATTTTTAATTTGATTTTTTAATAATTTGTTATAAGAATTTCACACAATTTTATACATCTAATCTCATTTAAAAATATAAATAAATTAAGTTTTTCATCAATTTCTTGTATTCAACTTCATATTTTTAAAATTATAGTGAAAATTTTATTAAAAAAGGAGATAGTAATGAGATTTTTGACTAATTTTTAAATATTTCATAAATCTTATATCTAATCTCATTTTTTCAATAATATTAAATTTTGTGTAGTTTTAATTTTTTTTAACAATATAAATACTTACATTTAGCTTCATATTTAACAAAATTGATAAAAAAATATATTTTATCAAATTACTTTATATCTAATTTTATTATATCTTTAATTTTATCCTATCTACATTTATATTTAGTTGTGCTCCATTTATTTTAGTGTTTTTATAACAAAATTTGGAAATTCAACTTATTATATTTAAGTTGACATGTAGACAACATGAATTTTTATCTTATTTATTTAATGATTATACATTATAGATTTTTATTTTTATTTTTGTAAGTAAGAGATTTTATATATAAAGGGCCATCAAAAACCAGTCCAGAGTTACAAAACCTTGAAAACAACCGTGCTGTAGTTACCAAACTGCCCCAAGGGAAGGGAAACCAGTTCAGCCAGCTGGGTAAGTCTAGCAATTTACAGTCTGACAATCTTAGATAAACATAACTAATTTGATTAGGCTACAGCTATGAAAATAAACTAGTAAAAAGATCAAATCCCCAGAGGGGTTAGACACTTGGCAAATAACCTAGCTAGGTGGCTTGGTAGGCCGCGTCCCAAGGTTCCTCTTCGATGGGCATCCCTTTACCTTCCAGTTGCATGTCAGTGGCCAAGTTGCCCCCTTCCAAGTTGGCAGCTGGCAGGGTGACCCCAGGTTGACTATGCACATGGATGCCCGTATCTGTCGCAACCTCTGTGTCCCCGTGCATGACCTGGACCATGTCGTCCCCTTATGTCTGTTGCACCTATTC
>JASDQU010223170.1:5692-17663 GCA_032191745.1 Picea mariana
GTCTGATATAGTTCACTCATCTAGATAATAAGGTTCACTGGTAGTCTGGTATAAAGTGACGACGGAGCACTGGTAGTAAGTCCCGCGAAGGCAGGAGGCCGCTATAGGGCAGTTGTAGGTGAAGAGGGTCGTGGAAAGCCGGCTATAGGGTTCACATAAAAATGCAAAATCCTGGTGGACTCCAGGTGGTGGGGTTCATAGTTCGGACAGAGTAAAGTGGTTAACCTGACGATATTGGTTCTGTCGAGAGTAGAAGAAACCAGAAGACCAGATGGCGAGAGGAGATAGTGCATGAGACAAGAGTCCGATGAGTCAAGCTTCACATCTCTAACAGAGGAGGCCTCTGACAAAGTTGTTCAAGAGGAGCAGTATATGCTCCTCTCGAACAGCTTTGTCAGAGGAATCCTCTGTCAGAGATGTGAATCTTGACTCATCGGACTCTTGTCTCATGCACTATCTCCTCTCTCCATCTGGTCTTCTGGTTTCTGCTACTCTTGACAGAACCAATATCGTCGGGTTAACCACTTTACTCTGTCCGAACTATGAACCCCACCACCTGGAGTCCACCGGGCTTTTGCAGTTTTATGTGAACCCTATAGCTGGCTTTCGAGGACCCTCCACACCTACAACTACCCTATAGAGGCCTCCTGCTATTGCGGGACTTACTACCAGTGCTCGGCCGTCGCTTTATACCAGACTACCAGTGAACCTTATTATCTGGATGAGTGAACTATATCAGACAGTACCAAGGAACATCGATTGCAAATATAGGAAAATAAGCAAGATCATAATAAGTACATGTTATCGAAACAATGAGAAAACTTTAGACATAAGCACATATATGCGGAAGACTTCTTTTATATTAATCAGAGCATAAGCCACGGGTATTACAAGCTTTGTGCCAGATGCACAGACTGAGAGCAGAATGCTCTTTGCTTACCAAACTTAATTACAGACTTTGGACTCAAGAAAGACACGAAGCTTCAGATAGAAGGGAAGCTTAGAGACTCAGACTGACTGACTCAAACTCTCAAATGTGAACGCCTAACAATGAACTCTCATCCTTCCTTTATACAAATTTGTGAAGGAAGAGTCATCATGAAGCAAAAATTGAATGGACAAGTGGCCACATGTGTCTGCCACTGAATCTTTACTTTTATGATTTGGCGGTGGTGATCGTGCACGATTCCCTGACCAAATTTTAGATTTATTTCAAATCCACTGAAAGAAAATAGAATAGTAGATCTGATAGGGTAGTCATGCAAGATTCCCCGATAGATAGACAAACTAATATGACATAGAGTGGAGTACCTCGGAAATGTGGGTCAAACCTCACCAAAAGTCGGAGAAGTGTGTAAATTCTAACCTTGTACAATATCTACTGCAAACTGATATTCAGAAAAGAACAGAAAAAGATACAATGGAAAATACAAACATTACACAGAGATTTTTCCACCTGGAAACCCAAACCGGGAAAACCAACATATATTATATTGATACACATTGCTTTACACTGTTNTAGAAAACCATCGGCAAAAACCATGTGCCGAAAAACCACCTATTATCATGTGGTCTCGGAAATATGTCGTCCTGGAAATATGTCGGCCCGGCGAAAATATGTCGGCCAGAAACTGGTGAAAATATGTCGGCCCAAAAAATAACACATACTACTCGTGCAAAGAATATAACACATACCCAACAAAGTGCTCCGAGTTTCCAAGATTCCCATTATTTTGAAAAGACAATAATTACACAGTGGAGGTTAAAATGGTAACCCACGGAACCCGAATGACACCACTGTCTGTCATTAAGACATGAATTCCCATGATTACACTGTGGAGTTGGTCACATCAACCCACGGAAACCAGAATTAATTATTCCATTGGATGATCATGGAATTGTCAGAACTTATAGGTGTCCCAGTGTTGAGTATACACTTCTCTATATAGTATTGGGTCTTCATCACTATATTCTTCTTGGTAAAGTACATATTTAGTCTGGATAATCCATGGATGTCTTTCCCTGATAAACAACATTTTATATTCTTCTTCGGAATAAAGGTCATTTATGGTTTGTAAGTTCCTATTTGGGAAGAGGAGCATTCTAGTTGTTTCTGTTACATCAGGATTTATTCTGATAGGGCTTAACCCAAACTTTTCCCACCAATCCATTAGCCATTCTGGTTCAGGGAAAAGAATAAAATTCACAGAGAACTAGATCATGCAATAATAATACTTATATCTATCTGACCAAAGACAGACGTTGTACCACATTTCTTTGTATTGTTCATAGTTTATGTTGAACAATCTTTCATTTGGATTCTGGTTTGTCCATGATTGTAGGGTCCTCATTCTATTGATTTGGAAAAAATTCCAAGCTGGAGTTTCTTGCCATCTTTGGGTTTGCTGGTCAAACCATTCTCTGTTTGCAAATCTGATTCAGCGGAGATCACCCATTTCAACAAGCTTCTGTCTGGATGCAATTGTGGAGGGGTGATGTATTCTTCCAATAATTTGTTGAGGAGGGATTACATGAATGCTAGTATTTCTTTAAAATCCTGGTAATCCAAACTCAACTCCCTCAGAAGATCTTAGGTACCACCCTGGTATCTAGTGTTCTACATATACCTCCCAGGGAGTATTATCATCTAAATAATGAGTGACTGGAGCATTTCTTTGGTCATCCCATGCATTTATGATTACCATGTTTTTCTTACAGTAAGCAAGTTGGGCATGAGATTCTGAAATAAATGGTAGCTTTATCCTTTTGGGGGGATAGTTTTCAATACTTGGCAGAGTAATGAAATATCATGGTCCTCCTGAAGAGAATTTGCAAGATCCATGGGGTTCAACTGTAGACAAAAAGGGAGTGCCAAGAATGCAGTCTACTGGTAATTCAGAAATAAGACATTTCATTCCTAAAGCATATTCTTCAAACAACAAGATGCCTTTAGGAATCTCAAAATTGAAATTAGTATTTACATTTCCTAGTCCAACGGTAGAACCACAGCTAGGAAGCCAGTATTTAGCAGGGATCAACTCTTTATTTATCAGATTCATATCAGATCCAGTGTCTAGGAGTGCAGTTAACTTGAATACTTCATTGTTTATTTCCAATTTAACTTTGACATAATATTTTTGATATCTGATAGGCATGATTTTCATTCCTGTGAGTCCTTGCATTTGCGCTATTGTTTGCCCTTGTATGATTGATTTTGGACTTTCAAAAGGAGCATATTCCAATGGTGGAGGAATGGAATCCAATTTTTCTTTTAATTCTTTGATTTCTTGTCTGGACCAAGAATCAATTTTGAAACTATATTCAGCTTCTGTCTCCATTCTCTTCATTTTTTCTTTCAATCCAAAGATCTCCTTTTTTAATAAAAGAACCTCTTTGGCTAAATCAGTTACAGAGGTGTTTTGTAACTTTGATTCTCTGTTAAACTTGATGAAGGTCTTTGTATTTTTATCAAAAGAAGCATCAATAAACAAAGGTTCTCTTTTAGGTAACTCAACAACTTTGTTCCTTTGTTCAGACTTTACTGTTTTTACAAAAGTGTCAAGAAGAGATTTTTTCATATCTCCTTCAGGTAAGGCTTTGATTTGGGCTAGCATCTGTGCTTCTTGATCTCCTGTATTATGAAACATATAGACTTTGAGTTTATGCTGAATTTTTGGCTCTGTTTTAGAGTCAGAACTGTCTGTTCAGCTTTTGCAAGAGCAGAAATTTGGATTTCTACAATTGCAATCCTGATTGATTAAAATTTGGTCTTCTAAGCGATATTGGAACTCAGAAGTACTATCAGATTCATAGCAGCATCCTTCCTGAAGAATATGAACTTCTTCTCTTTTAGGAAAAGGATGGTAGGGACACTGGTTTGTCTCGTGATTATTTGCCCCGCATCTATTGCAATGTGTCCTCAGGGCTAATTGTTTTTTCTCTTGGGCTTCTTTTTCCTTTTGTTCTGAAAGTTTCCCTTTAGACTTTCTAGAGGCTGTGTTTTCTGGACAATTGTAAGCCAAATGCCCTAATTTTCCACAAATCCAGCAACGAGCTTGGTTTCTTTCTTGCTGAGTATGAGTTTTTAGTTTGATATCCTCAGGCTCATAGTAATGTGTTCTAGGCTGATATCTATATCTATGTCTGGGTTTTCTCCCCTTTTCTTCTCTGGACTCCCTTTTCTTTTTCTTTCTTTTTCTAGCTGGATTTGAAATATATAGGCCATATTTCTCACAAATAGATTTTTTATCAGGGAGGTAAGTAGACTTTGATATAGAGTTTTGGACTTTCATACTGGTGCAGAGTCCAATTAAGGCCTTAGTGATTAGGGAGTAGATTTCTCCCCAAGTGTACATTTCATAAGGAGGTTTAAATACTTCCTGGATTTTCAGGTATTCAACAAATTTACTTGGTAGTGCTGCCAAGTATACTTGTTTCCAAAGGAGGTTTTGACTGTCTTGTACTTCAAATATTCTCTGTGTCCAATCCATATGGAATTCTTCATACTCGGACATCTTCCTGTATTTCATATTTATGAGTATTATCTCATGTTTGTCAGCAATTTTAGCTTCTGTACCACACCAATGCTCAAGTATTGCAGTAGTGAGAGCACCAATCATATTATTATGGGGAGATCCATCAGTATGATACACAATATTTCCCTGTTCATCTCTAAGAACTTCAGCCTCCATTTTTGTGATCATTACATGGGAAGAAATTACTTCCCACCATTTACTAAGAGTGCCTGTAAAGCATTGGATAATAGTTTTGCATGCCTCAATCTTTGTTTTTCCTTTCATGCACATAATCTTATAGGAGACATACATTCTATCAATTAGTTGTCTGATTTGTGCTATAGACAAACTATCAATGTTCCACTCCTGGAACCAGTCTTCAGCAAATGTTTGTGTATCTGGAAGTCTACCTTTACCAATAAAGTCAGGGGCTGGTGGTCTAGTAGAGTGGTGTGGAAGGTTTTCATAAGCAGGATTTCTGACAATCACTAGAGAATGTTGATCTTTTGAAGAAGATTCTGGTTTTTCTTCTTCTGGGAAGTGATGTGGGAATTTTTTCAAGATTATTGTCTCGGAGAGTTTATATACAGGAGACAGTATAGAGATTTGTTATCCTAGAAGGATGAACGAGTTAGGGATAGGCTTATCAGTGTGGCTATCCTTCTATCTTATTTCAGTCAAGGTCTTTCCCATATTAGAGAAAGCATGTCCTAATCCTTCCATCATTTCTTCATGATTTCTTGTGGACTCTCTAGATCTATAAGAGATTTCAGTCAGGGCAGAGTCCGTCTTTTCTTTTACTTCTATGACCTTGTCTTGGATTTGATCCACAGACTGTACAATAGTGTTTGTAGATACTTGCAGATCTACAATTTGGATTTTTCGAGCATAATCATTGGTCACGAAGGTGTGGGTGGCCATTCCTCTTAGGGCAATGTTAGTCCATCTTATTTGTTCTGAGACTGACTAGACCGTTTTGTCAATTCCTGATAGCTAGATGGCTTCTTCAGAAAGAAATAAGGGAATTGCTTTGACTTGTTTACTCTTGTCTTCTAAGACAATCCCTTTAAAGGGTGGAAATGTAGAGTTAGATTCTACAATATGTCCATCAATGCTCTTCCATTTATGCTTGGGAGTGATTTCAGAAGGTTCTCCCATCATTTGTACTACAACCTTTTGGTTTAATTTCCTCCATTCAAAGAAGGAAATCCACAAGTCATTGTCAGTTATATATTTTTGCCAATCTTTGGAAAGTTTTAGTTTTTCAGGATCTGACACGGCTGTGTTAAATTCTTTTGTCTCAAGATTTGTAAACAAATCCCAATTTAACATCCTTTTGATCCAATCTTCATTAATAGATCCCTTCTGGCATCCTTTCATTATTGTATGAATTTTATGCATTTCTTCTACAGAGGGTCTTTGAATATCACTGGGTAAAGGATTAGAAAATCTACAGTCTGGTTTTACACTCCATATTGGGAGTAGATGCAAGACATCTAGAGGGACAGATTTAGATGCTTAATAAAAATAGTGTACAAAGGTGCACAGTCAAGTAATTTAGATGTGACTAACTCTTCCTTATATATTTTTCCTTTTATGTTTATGAGTAGTCTAATTAAATTTGACATATTATGAAACTTCAAATACTTTGTTAAGAGAGGAATAATTTTAATTAACGAATAGAAGACTTTTTTTTTCTTGACTAATTGAAAACAAACCAAAGGTAAATTATAAGCTTGTTTGTTATTCAAAATTAATTTGCATAATTATAAGAGATTTTCTTTTGGGGAAATAATGTCAAGAATAATGAATTTATTTGAGAATGTACTTATTTGTATTAAATATATATAACTAATCTTTCAAGCTACATCTAATAAGAAACATAGGCTTTAGCTTCGAGTCAAGATGTCTCAAATGGGAGTGTTTATCCTTTCAGCCAAGACACAATGGCCCAATGTCTCACTAGACATTTCAATATGGGTGGGGAGAGTATGAAACTTACCTCCCAAACAATTTTAAGTTATTTCTCCTCAATTAAGATTTAAGTCAATATTATACACTAACATTTCCACTAACATCTAGATTAACTTAGGGATAAGAGATATTATGATAATCCATCATGTTAAAATGTGCTTTAATGTTGTCCAATGACTTGATGCAATTTTGTATTTAGTATATTAATGATTATCATTATACCATCATTTGTGGGGAACTTATACATGTAACATGGCCTCACTAGAATTTTCTAATATTGTAGATGTGCACATAGACATATTTTTGGGAGTTATTTGGTGGTGACTTGTCTATCATGTAATGATGACATACACTCATAGTTCATTCTTATCCACTATTTCTCCCTATCTCTTAATGAGTTTATCATCAATCTTTATGGATTAGTTGATCTCCACACCTGGTTATGCCTTATGATCAATGGTCTAGGTTTCTCCTAGTTACTATAAATATAGGCAATATTGGCTTTGAATCTAAAAGGGTGGAGGGTGGCTTATGCTATTAATCATTATATTGAAACCTATGGGTCCTTAGGCTAGATCATCCATATGCTTGAGAGTTGTATGGATCTCATTTGAACTCCCTACATGTCTCTACTCTAGCAATTGTAATTTCGGAGAATTATATGAAGAATCTAGAAGGTATTTTTTCCATGGATATTTCCCCACCTTGGGTTTTACCATGTAAAATCCTTGTCTCCTCTCTCTTATTCGACAAATCTACTTTTATTTGTTTGATTCTTTCCATAGGAGTTTATGTAAGGTACTGGATCTGTTATAATAGTCAAAAACAAAAATATTGCAGAGAATAACAGCGGAACAACACAATATATGAAACCACAACACCAGAATAATACCTTTATTGATAGGAAACAATGTTCACTTGCTTCTTCGAGGGGGAAACCTCCAGCAGAGCAGTGCTCTGTTAAAATAATTCTTAAGACTAAAACATCTCATGCACTCAACTCCTATTTATAATAAATCTATCTACCAAAAGAATAATCTAGAGGAAGATCCTCTAGAAGCAGAAGCTTCAATTAGGTCTCCTTGCATTTGAATTATTCTTTCTTATTACTAGGACTTATTAATATTGACCTTTATTACATGGAAAATATATTATTCTACCTACGTGAGGGGTTAGGGAGGTTAGGTCCCTAACATGCCCTCCCCCTTAAAAACAACCTTTTCCTCAAGGCTTGAGATGAGGAAATTGTTGCAGAAGGGTATCTGTCTCCTAGGTGGCATCTGCTGGAGTTGTATCTTTCCACTGCACTAACACTTCCTTGATGGTGCGCCGATGGAGATGACACTCACGCTAGTCCAAGACTGCTTGTGGTTGCAACCATATGGAGCCTTCTCCATCCAACTCAGGAAGGTTGGTTTGAGTTTGGAAGTTAGTTTCAATCACCTTCTTTAAGTAGGAAACATGAAAAACATGATGGAGCTTATAATGACTAGGCAAAGCTAACTAATAGGCCACCTATCCCACACGCTTGAGAATTGTATAAAGAACATAAAATTTGGGCCCTAGTTTCTAACAATGGTCAGACTTGAGTGAAGTTTGCTTATAGGTTGCTGTCGAAGAAACACCTGGTCTCCTTCAGCAAATTGACATTCAGAGTGACCTTGATCTGCTTGTTGCTTCATGCAATTCCGAGCCATGACCAAATTCTCTTTGAGGGTACAGTGAATAGCCTCTAGAACTGTAATTGTTTGGTCAACTGCCTGGACCTTCAGGACAATGGGAATTCATGAGAGAACTAAAGGTGGATTTTGTCCATATATTTCTTCAAAAGGAGTCAAGTGTGTAGTTGTATGGTAAGAAGCGATTTACCACCATTAAACTAGTGGTAACCATTGAGCCCATTGATTTTTCCTTTCAGATGCAAAACACCTTAAATATGTTCCCAAACACTTGTTGACAAATTCAATTTGGCCATTAGTCTAGGGATGATAGGAGGTGTTGAGATGCAATTGGGTGCCCTATATCCTAAATAGTTATTTCCAAAAATTGATGTTGAAAGTGGGATCTCGATCACAAACAATAGAATAAGGCATGCCATGAAGATTGTAATCATGATCCATCAAAAGTTGAGACACGGTGGAGGTGGTAAATGGGTGTTGAAGTGCACATAAATGATCATACTTGGAAAGACAATCAAATACCACCATGATGACTGACTTATTTCCCAATTTAGGTAAGCCACCAATGAAATCCATAGAGATATCCCTCCAAATAGCGGGTGGAATTGGAAACAGATATAGTGCGTCAGGGGCTTTGAATGTTTCTCCCTTGTTGCATTGAAAAACATCACATTCCGCCTCAAAAGTGAAAATGGATTATTTCATACCATCCCAGAAAAAAGAACATTTGACTAGGTCATAGGTTTTGGTAAATCCTGAGTGCCAACAAGGATTTTTCCTGCAAAGTATTGCTTAAGCCTATTATTATAAACTAATGATGTATATAATCCTAGTAGGTGGGACCCCCTTGTAGATTGGAGGATCTGATATGGTTCTTATTCGATGTTAATGATGTTGTTCCACACTGATTACAGGTTTGAGCATGATTGACGTTCGAATGTTGGTTCTATTCGCAACAAATGGGTGATGAATAATTCATGTTATGTGTGGGTTTCTTTACTCTAAATTCTCAATTCGATGTTACAAGAGCTTATGAGAACTGTTATTTCTATACTAATTGCACCATGATCTATTAAATATTACACCTACATAAAACATATGTTAGTCATGGAAAAGGATAAAAGAAATATGGAAAAAATCTAAGGAAGAAATTAAACTATGCTACTATGCTACACTACATGCATTAAAACTAAAGGATTGTTGTTAGTCCTAGATAACAAGGTTAGTGGCTATACTATTTATTGAGTTATATGAAAACACATGTGATATGCCTTATGGTATGGTTGGCATTGGTTAATTTGATATGGGGTGGCACATTTGGAAAAGTGATGGATGTTAGTTTCGATGCATAGATTAATTGGATGGATTAATGGAGCGATCGCTGGCATGCACTAAGGAATTGAATGAGTGGAAGACGGAGGCAACATGCATTTACTGCACATCACTCCATACCTCTCCCACTGGCTGTCACCTTAGCTTGGCTATTGTTCAATTGTGTTTCTTTGTGGTTATGCTCCGACTTTCAGGAAAGGGAAGAACTGCTCAACTAAGCTCGTGTTTTTAAGGATTCTTGGTTACAGGTGTGTCTTTTTCACCACCCATGAACCCGCTCTAGTTATGAAATAGATATTGGCTCGGTGATGTATGGGTCTGTGATTTTCTCGAGACTGACAACTATGTAAACTTGTGATGTTCTTTGGAATGGATTGTTTGTGTGGTTTTCATTGAAATAATGGTTGAAGTCACAATTTCATTGATTATTCTTAGTGCTAGAAGCCATGAAGGCTCTTTGTCATCCCTATTGGTTTTGCTTGGAGGGTTTCATACGGTCCAAACTTTCTGGTCGTCTCCACACAATTCCTATAAACTTGTCCATTTGTATTTGGTTGTGGCATTTGATTTTGGAACCACCATGGGTCATTGCTATCGTTTTCGCCCGACCGTGGGTTCGTGTATGATTGTGGTTTCTACAAATTGGTTTGGGTGGCTATAAAGATGATTTCTTTAGGTTTGATTGTTATTTTGTGGCTCTATTTTTATATTAGCATTACGCGAGTTGATTGGGAAACCATGAAGGTTGTGCCTTGTGTGTTCTCAGTATTATTATAAGAATTTGTTGCTCCTCTGTTCATAGTCTCGCCTATCTCGTTAACTATCACCCTGTCTGTGAAGTCATTGGTGATATGGCCTATGTGTCCACTGTATGGTCTCGGAAGTTTCTCACCCGCTACTGGTGGTCGACTCCAATCTCCCTGTGTTGGTCTACAGAGCGAACCCTTGATTACTCAAATCCCATTTGGATTATTCAAAGACCGATTTTTATAAATGGAGCCATTTATATCATGTCGAGTGTATGGTTGGTTGTTATGAGTCGGTGGGGTATCATCGAAAGTGTTTGATTATTGACCTGTCTCTGTTGATAACGTTGACAGTGGTCTTGGTGATTGGTATTTAGTCACTGCATTGTCTATTATAACAATTGAATCAATAGCTCAACATGGTTAAGTGGTTTATTTGAGAAATGGGATTGGACACTCAGTCGCTATCTCTTATATTGAAATAATTGATTGTTAACCCAAAATTAGTTTAAATTTGATTAAGTCACAACGAGGCTTCGGTAAGTGTGGGTTTCCTACAACATGTTTAAGTTGAATTGATGGTTGTTGTTACTGTGTGTTTTAATTTCCAATCGGGAGTATTGCAATTTAAAATCGTGATAGTCATGACTTGGTTGTCCACTGCATATGTTTAAGGATATCGTTTGATTACACCATCAGATATGGGAATGGGTTTTATAACAGCATTATTTCATTTCAATTTGATTATTAAATGAATTAGAGGAATGGAATCGGGCACGATTTTTGTGTCTGTGTTTGATGGAAGAAATAATTCACAGACAATGGTTCATGTTTGGATGTTGAACATAGTGGAAACAAGTGACTGTGTGTTCATTTGGGAATTATTTTAAAACATTAAATTGGACAAATGAGAAGAAACAGAACTCTTATACAGGTTGTTTGGAAGGCATGTTGTTTTGAGTTTGATGACATTGTGTTAAAGATTTAATTGCAGACAATGAGAGAGTTAATACATAGGAATGATTAAATTATGCGCAGTAGTTGTTAAATTGATCATAGTGATTATTTGGTTAGTGTTGGATCTTTTGCATTTAATATAGAATGGTTTTATGGATTACCTAATTAATTTTATGAAAAATATTTGCTCTCTTCCCTACCATTATTTCACTTTTCACTAATTACAATCCCCTCACCTTCCCATATTCATTTTTCACTCCATGTTCCTAAAATTTAATTACAGTTAAGAGGAATCTTGTATTGTAACTGTTTGAAATCATAGTTTCTTGGATGGATTATAGTGACATGTTCTTGGTTTACATTACAGTTGATTGTTTGTTGTCCGTGAACAGTAACCATGATTCTTTCCCCCCCTCATTTTAACATTTTTTTTCACTCAATACAAACCCCTCACTTATCCCAGAACCTTTTTTCACCCTCTGCTCATTGACAACGATTAAATAATTTGTATGGATTGGATTGCATGAGTCTGATATGTTGTTGAGCAACAGCTAAAAGCTGACTCCTTGAATTAGCTATTTTTGCTTCACCCTAGGAAGTAGATTCCTTCATTTCTTCCAAGCAGGACATTGTTGAGAGTATTTCTTCTTCAAGCGCTTTACTTCTAGACGATTGTAACATCAAATCATCATGTTTTGTTTGAAGCTCTGCAAGAGTGCCTTCCAAAGTACTCTTTTCCTCATCCCACAAACGCTGGTCTACTTCACTT
>JASDQU010223171.1:6289-17017 GCA_032191745.1 Picea mariana
ACCAATTTAAATCTAAATCATGAAAAAAAAATCTATGTGCAGGAAATGGGACAAACCAACCAACATACAGACCGTACCGTAGACTAACACAAGGTGTGTAATTTATGATGAGCCAACTCATAAATAGATATATCAAGCCGCGCCCTTTCTGAACACCGAAAAGTCGTTTACATCATCATACTAAGACTTTTCTGTTTAATGGATTTGTCCCGCGGGTCCCGGAGTCAGCCTGTCATGATTCTTTTTCTGATGGTTAGGTGATTGACTGAGAAATATTCACCAGAGCTTTCTCTGTTGAGCAATATTCCACAGCGTGCTTGCATCTTCTGTCGTCTATTTAGGAGGACTTGGTTAAACGTTTTACTTTTTGTTTTTTTTCGCTGGAATCGGGCAATGTAAATTTGGACAAAATAACTATTTTCTGTTTTTTAAATTGTATTTCTGAATGCATAAATGGATTCAGACTGTTGAGGCATTCTGATTATACAAACTTGAATGTTTAGATTTTGAAATGTATGGAACTTTGAACCATGTCAAACTCAGACTACCCCTGAAAATCTGGCCCCATTCAGGTCCATTTTTTTACCTAAAAAGATGGTCGGTCTGCTCCAGAATTAACCTACTTCTTATTAAATGTTATACAAACTTAGCCACTCAAATATGCTGATCCAATCATTCCTCACCAGATTTCTAGCAAAATCAGATGAAAAATGTTATCTGAAAAGAACAAAAAGATAGAATGTTTAGATTTTGAAATGCATGAAACTTTGAACCATGCCAAACTCAAACTACCCCTTAAAATCTGACCAGATTCAGACCCACTTTTCTTCCTGAAAAGCTGATCTATTTGCTCCCTGATACTCTAGTGTGGTTAATGGATCAAAATAACTTTGAATTCAAATATCTACATCTCAACAACATCCAGAGTATTAAATTTTAAAACCAACAACCCACATTAAACATCCATAGTATTAAATTTTAAAACCAACAACCCACATTCAACATCCAGAGCATTAAATTTTAATGCTCTATATGTTTATTGTTGAAAGTTAGGTAAAGCCGGATTCAGGAAATTAGGTAATTGACTAAAGCTATAAAAGCTATTAAGTCCTTTAAATTAGGTAATTGACTAAACAGAAATAGTGTAAGAGAGTTATGATTGATAAAAAATAGCTTATGCGCTCTAATAACTTAATAAATAGACCTGGCTAGGCCTTGTTTCTGCACATTACTCACTCAGCTACTGCAGCTTTTTCTTCTACCGTCTGGGACTCCCTCCCTTCCTGCATCAACTAATTATCCAATTTTACCCCCCACCCATGTCTAACAAAGAGGTTCATGGAGCTGCTGACAATCTGGGCTTGCTGCATGGATCAGAGCGACGGTAATCACATTACACCATAAATGCAGAATTAAATTTTCTGAATGTATTTAATGGGTTCTTTTTTGGGTATAAATGAGTTATCTCTGGTAAAGTTTCTGTCGAATGATCTTTGAACGCAGGTTGGAGGGCAAGGTCGCAATAATAACCGGCGGGGCAATGGGTATCGGAGAAGCCATCGTTCGGCTCTTCACAAAGCACGGAGCCAAAGTCATAATCGCAGACCTTGCAGACGAAGCCGGCAAAAAGCTCGCCGAATCCCTTTCTCCTCCGGCAACTTATATGCACTGTGATGTGAGTAAAGAGCAAGACATCACCGCTGCTGTGGATTTGGCCATCGAGAAGCACGGGCAGCTCGATATCATGTTTAACAATGCGGGAACTGGCCTTACCGTTCTGGTTAAGAGCGTAACGGAGTACGACATGGAGCAATTCGATCGAGTTATGAAGGTAAACGTGAGAGGAGTGATGCTAGGCATTAAGCATGCGGCCCGCGTAATGATCCCGCGGAAGAAAGGCTGCATAATTTCCACGGCCAGCGTTGCGGGGATATTAGGAGGAGGTGATTCATACTCATACACGGCCTCTAAACATGCTGTGATAGGGCTAACAAAGAACGGAGCAGCTGAGCTTGGGAAGTATGGGATCAGAGTCAACGCTGTCTCTCCTTATGGCGTGGCCACCCCTCTTGCAGTCCAGTGCTTAAAAAAGGACGATGCCTCCTCAATTTCAGAAGAGGATAAGGCCGCCGTAGAAGCCTTCTTCAACAGTCTCGCCAACCTACAGGGAGTGACACTTAAAGTGGAGGATATTGCCCAGGCAGGACTGTATCTGGCCAGTGATGAAGCTAAGTATGTTAGTGGGCATAACCTCGTCGTTGATGGAGGAGTAACTGTTGTTAATCACTCCTGGGGACTCTACCGGTGATAGTTTTTTAATGCTAATTCTCTATATGACTCCTGTAATATCACTTATCATTTTGTGCACCCTTTATTTCTCTCTCTAATTAACAAATTTTAGGTATTTGATTGTTAAAATTTACAGTTATACATATTCTATCTTTTTCGGATTTAAAACGGTAACCTATATAGAAAAAAAATATGTTCTTAATCATTAGTGTAGGTTAGGTTAATGTTGGTTTAACTTTTCCACATAAAAAAATATATAATCTTAACCATGAGGTTAATGTTGGTTTAACTTTTTAATATATATAATAGAGAGTCTATGAATTAGTTCAACTTCTTAATATATATAATAGAGTTAGTTTAACTATTTGATTAATTTAGTATATAATAGAGAGCTTATGGATTAGTTCAACTTCTTAATTTATAATAGAGTTAGTTCAACTATTTGTTGTAAACCTGATTGTATATTTGATTAGTCTATTATATAATAAAAAGTCTATGGATTAGTTCAACTTCTTAATATATAATAGTGTTAGTTCAATTATTTGCTGTAGATTTGATTGTATATTTGATTAGTTTAGTGATTATATATATATATATATATATATATATATATATATATATATATAATATTTGAATCATTTTAATTAAATAAATTAATTGATTGATTAAAAATATTATTTTATATATATATATATATATATATATATATATATATATATATATATATATATATATATCATAAAAAAGAATTAAAAAAAAAATTGAATGGTTAAAAAAAAGATGTTAAACTGTGTGAAATTTCTTCTCCTCAATAAGTATAATAATTTGAATTTTCTTAATTGTGATATTATTTTTAATGAAATTATAAATTAATAATTTAAATTTTATTAAATCAAATTAAAAAAATATTAAAAATATTTTTTATGAAAGGAATATGTTTTTTTCTTCCAAAACGGAAAAATTTTATTAATAATAAGAAATTACATTTAGCAAATGCAAATATCCTTTCAAAGATAGCAATTATTAATTTGAAAAAAAAATCACAACTCAATCACTGTAACTAGTTGGCCTCAAATTTTTTTACTGAGTTTTCATTATCATGGATAGTGGAGTTCCTTTGGCTTCCTCATTTACGACTAACCCCCCCCCACGCCCCCATGATGTTCACTCATTTTATGGGGGCAAATCCATCTGTTTTTCATAATGGTATGGAGAACTATGACGCTCACTGCGCGCCTTGGGTCTCTAGTCATTTTCGTGTTGATATCCCTTCACCTTTTCAATCCTCTCCCTTGTCCACTTATATGAATCCTAGCATTGGATCTGGGGGCACCATGGCCCTGATTCCTACGCCTTTGTTTGATATGATTCATGTCCCTCAACCAACTCTCACTGTGGGAGGTTGGAACCTCCCCTCTTACGGATCCATTCCTAGCTATGCTTTGTTAGGAACTAATACTCAAACAAGTTTTTATTCTACTTATTACACCCCATCCTTGTATCCTTTGTCCATTATGCATGTTCCTTTGAACATTTTCCCCATGGAGGGTCCACAGATATCCCCAGGTCTTTCATATGGGGAGAATCATGTTTACAGTTCGAGCCACCCTCTTCACGGAACCCCTTCACAAGGGGGAAGGGGGAAACATATATCCTCACTTGAATAATCCTTATCATACTTCCATCTCTTCGCAGACTTCAGTGATGATGCCCGTACACACCTCTTTGGATCAGTTAGGTGGAGGATACTACCTTTCTGGATAGGGACAAGGGGTAAACCAGGACCCTTCTTGGCCTGCAATGTTTCAAAGCCAATCTTTCCCTGGACCTTGGTCTCAAATGCCACAACTCGTCGCTAGTACAGTCACTTCCATTCATACTAGAGCTCCATCACCAACCTCTACCAGTCATGTTGGAGATGGTTCAACAACCTCTGCAAGTCATGTTGACAACCCACACCCAACCGCTGCTAGTCATGATGGGGGCATCACTCTAGTCGCCACGAGTCATATCAATGTCACAGCTCGAACCTATGCACATCATGTAGGAGATGACTCTCTCGCCTCTGCCAGTCACATTGAGAGCATGTCACCAGTTGTTGGGAACGACACTGGGGGCATTGAGAATCCTAGACGTCTCAAACGTAAGCCTGAATTCCTTTGCAAAACTTTCAAAGGAGACCACCTTACTCATTTGTGTCCAACTATTGCTGGGATACCAGAAGCATGGGGTTCACCTAAGGGCCCTTTAGATTCTAAGGCGTCTATGGTTTCCCCACACCCTGTTTCTCCTTTGATTGACACAACAATAATACCGCTGCAATATTCTCCTGACCACACCCCCGTTGTCGAAGGTGGTGTGTCCCCTATCCCTATTATCACGCATCCTCTTCAACCAATGGTAAAATAAGTGGTTGTACCATTGCAATCTCTGGTCAATCCTACTCTCCTTATGGAGGGTGATGCATCCTTCAACCATGTCATCAGCATTCCTAATAACGCTCCTTTTGAACACGAGAGAGTTTTTCTCTCCCCGAGTACTCTCCCTCCAAGTCCTAAGGAAGTTCCCTTCGATTAGGATGGCCTTGTGGGGTATCCAATGCCCCCGCCTATGTCTTTTCCGGTAAGAGGCATTATCCGATATATCACGAAGACGATAACCTCTGCTAGCGCTTTATCCTCCTCAACTTGGAGAGATTTGGGTTTTCCCAAGCTTATGCCAGCTATTCGTAAGATAATGACATTCCATAGAAGTCCAGCATGGGAGCCTTGGCCTCCCCCATGACATGCCACCTAGCAACCTCTTACCGAGTCCGAGTTATGCTCTTTCAAAAAGAAAAAATATCGTTGAATGATTTGTCCCTTTCACACTTGTTAAATTGAACTTGAAAGGTCATGAGTCTTAGTTAAGCCTTTTTCTGACTCGTCTTCAAAAAGAGAAAATATTTTCGAGTGAACTTGTCTCTTTCACAATCGTAAATTGGATTTGAAAGGACGTCTATTTGGCACAATTTTATCCCTTTTTCACATCAAGTAGACTAAATGTCATGAAAAATGACATTTTTTGGCATTAAGTTGTGATTGCATCTCATGCCCTTGCTTGCAGTATTGATCCTTTAGCCGGTTCTCTCTTTGCGTTATAAACTGTTTTCCTCAGCATTTTTTGAATCCTCAACGAAGAAGAGCCTCATTTATATCCTTCACAATTTGACACCCTATACCTAGGAGGGAACATTCCCCCAAGTTTTCATCTCCTACATACATCTCCTTGCATTGAGCATAGGTATGCTCCACTGCTGGAGCTAGTTTTTCTTACTTGCAACACTCGTTTCCTCCTTTGTATTATAGCATTCATTTGTCTATGAAAAAACAAAAAAAGAAGGGCGAGAAGGGAGTATTATCTTATATTGGAAGCAGTCGTGTCACCTTTGGATAGAACACAAAGTTATTGAATCCATTTGTTATCATAATTTTTGGATTAGCATGGCCTTAGGAAGCTGAGCTCATTATAGAGTCTTCTCTACTGACTGGTTACTCTTCCAATCCCTATAGAAAATTTCATTAATGCCTCCTACATCTCATGGTTTCATCATTGATCCTATGTTGTTGGAGTCTTTCATATGTCTCATGCTCTTATTCAAAGGAAGTCTATCAACTCGTGTCGGCCATTTGTTAAAACTCTTGACTTTGCATGTCGGCCATAAATTCAGTTTGTCTTAGAGTCACATGATACTGTAGTCCTATCATGTACCCTAGTCCTACTTTCATCATTGGTAGGTAAACTTGAACCTAACAGTTGACATTTCATCATTGGTCATTGACTGGGTGGTTTCCCTTGTGTTCGACAGCAAGACATCTATTCACACATTGGGATTCATGTAGTGTCTTGGATGCCATTAGCCTTATTGGTGGTTTCCTCACCTTTGGTAGCAGTTTTCCTCATTGGCTATAATTCAGAGGGTCTTTTTCGTGTATCGCTTGCACTTGGCACACGTGAAAGACACACAGGGTCGTTGGTTTGTGAACATGTTCTTCGTTCGATTTCATCCAAATCATGAAGCTCCTTCTTTGTACCTCGTGTTGACTGATGAGAGATGCCTTAATGCTATCCTTTCAACGGGTCTCCTTCCATCGACTTCAGCTTATCTATTTTGCAAACTTGACCTAGAGTCTTATGAGTAACTTGAGGCTTGTAGTCATCAGTGGTAGGTTATCTCGCCATCGACAGTTGGGAATACATCAATGTCTCCTGATCAATGGATTCTTCGGGTGTTTGACCCCGAATCCTTTATTCACACTTGTAAGAATGTACTTGGTGCCTTGATACCTACTTTCATTATTAGTAGGTTATCTCACATTTGTTAATGGTATACATCAATCATCGGTAATCAAACGATGTCTCATTGTGTTCGACCTCAACTCTTTTATTCACATGATGTAGACTTGCACCCTGGGTGGATTGTGTAGAAGACTTGAAAACATCAGTATGTGGCCGCAATTTTCCTAAGTTGTTGCTTCCTTTTAATTGGACCTATATGACTTCAATGATCATGGGAGATCATATTGTACTCCATTGTATACATATATATTCAGATTGATTTTGAGACTAGTTCTATTGGGCCTTCTTTGTGACTCTGACAACTTTTGGCATGTCACCACATTTGTATTTGCCTATTCGTGGCCACATACAATTGCTTGGTATATTTTCACATGGATCTGCAGTGTAATTCTATTGGTATCTATGTATGCAAAGTGAATGCAGAATGTAATCAACAACTATTTCTTCCAGTTGGTTCCCCATCATTCCATTTCTGGGTTGTTTATAATGTATTTTGGCCATCGTAGATACTCCTCCGACCTCACACATTAGGGGGCATCTATTATAGCAAGATTTTCCTCACCCTATGCAATTTTTCATAGAAGGCCTTTTTCCATTTCCCCATGCAGACTTATCATCCTTATTTGTAAATCCCATAGATAAAAATACATATTTTTCCACACGTACGCACCTTGCCTACTATACAACATGTGTATACATAGGTTGCACCACTACAGCCCGCGTACATCGGGATTTGTGCCCAAAAATGAAAATTTATGTCTGGTTTCCATGTCACGACAGGAGATCTATGATCCTTGGCCTTCCATATACTGGAAACGTTCTGACTCGGCCTTTCATTTCCATTTGAAGGCTATAAATGGACCAATTCCGAGCTATTCAAAAGAGGAGAAAGAATTCAACGTTAAGAGAAAAATTACTCTAGAGAAATTATTTACTTCATATTGAGTCTTCATCCCTTTGTCCTTTAAGTCTGAACACAATGTTCACCCCCCAATCTCTTCCCTTATTGATTGAGAACCTCATTGTTTATCTTTTATGAGCTTGCCTTTGGTGGAGGATTGAAGTGGTGGAGGCCCAGATGGAATGAACTTAGTTTCTCGGTTCTGAACTATGCCCACACGAAAGTCTGTAACATTTTCACTTTTGTTGATCATATATTAATAGAAAAACTCTTTTCCTGTCCAATTGATATCTTGCAAATATTTGAATTATTATTCCATGGGCGTATTTGTCATGTTTATTAATGGATTATTCTATTAAATGTGCTAACATAATTTATTATCACCATATGCTTACTTTACTTAGTTGTTGAGGACTAGTTGCAGGTATATTTCTTTGGGTCAAGTGCTCAACAATGGACTCCATCGAACAACTGGAGGAGGTAGGACTTTTATCTTGTCTTTCTAGCATATATATTTACATAGCATACTTGAGAAGAGAGTTGATTTCTGTAGTCATTTTCGTTTGTTGTGGTTTACCCTAGCCATAGAGAGATTTTCCTCATAACAAAATTCGCGACCATACTGGGGAGTGAATCTTCTTTCTTAGGGTTTGGAGTACTTTTCTCCTTAGATTTCTCTCATTCCTATTGTGTTTCTTGTCATATCATTGCTTGACAACCTCTGTTCACTCTGGGTCTGATTTTTTCAACCTTCTCCCTTGTCTGGATTTTTTTTTGAAACATATATGCGGTTTTTGGCTTGAAAGTCGCATATATACATTGGTTGTCCCTCTACAAGCTACGTACATACACTATGTTTCCTTGAAAAGTCGTGTACATCAACCTTCTTAGTTTTTTGGGGGGGATTGATTGTTGCTGGGTGGGATTTGATGTTTGTTGAGTCTTCTTGGGTCTCTGTAGTGACTATTGAGTGACTGTGGGATGACAGGAAACCTGTCTTTGGTTGAATTTTTGAGCAACGTCTTTCTCATCATATTTTCATTTTGATTGTCCTTGTACATTGGGTTGGTTGTCTTGCTGTTTGGTATCCTACTTGAGTTGTCTATTTCTATACATAGTAGATTTTATATATCAAGTTGTTGTTTAGTCTGTGCATTTTCACTTTCCTTATATTGAAAATACAAAAATATTAGGCATTTTGCATTGCTTGGCATTTTTTATCTTTTGAGTCTTGGTCATTAGCTTAGTGCATATTATGAAAGATTGCATTTTCACTTCAGAATTGAAAAGTTGAAATTGAAAATTGCATTTGTTATTAGAAGCATATCATTCATCGAAAATTGCATTTGTTATTAGAAGCATATCATTCATTGAAAATTGAAGTTAGGACTTTGCATTGTATTCATATTTACTTTTTTTGCTGAGTCATAACATCACGAGTTTCATTACCATACATTTTTGAGTAATCACGACCACTAAAATTAACGCTATAATTTAAAATTGATTAGTCACGATTTTATTTCTAGGGTGCACAAACTAGCTTAGGATTTAGTGCCTTGGAATAAGATTTTGTGAGTAAACTTATCCAAGGCAATTAAATCAATATATGTGTATGATAAAGGGAGTGGAGAAATCCATTGTATAATTGGTAATATTAGGAGGCTCCACTAACACCGGAGTTAATCATGAGGTCATGTGAGGTTGGTTGTGTTGGATTACTGAGAGGGGGGGGTGAATCAGTAATAGAGCAATTTAGTCCCTTTTAATCATATAATCCAAGTGCTATATCAATGAAGCATTATTATCCAATAACTGCAGAGTAAATAAGCAATGAACAAATGAACAATCATACACATACACAATACACCAGTGTTTTACGTGGAAACCCAAATCGGGAGAAAACCACAGAATGATTTTTCTTATATGTCTTGAAGAATTACATTCATTGGAAGCACCAACTTCCTTTGTTTTCCAGTTGCAACTGGAAGGAGGCTCCAACCCCCTAATTTCTCAGGCTACAACATGAGGGAAGCTCCAACTCCCCAAAACTCTGGATATAACCAGAAGGAGGCTACAACACCCAACGTGGCTACAACTGGAAGGTGGCTACAACCACCTGTCCTTGCCCCGTCCTGCCACCCTGAAGTAGAAGTAGAATGATGGAACCACTGTCACACTATCACTGTGAGATATACCATTGTAAACCTATACCAATAAATCTGAACCATGCATCAACCATGCATCAACCTGTAATAAACCTGTAATCAAAATGTACCATAAACAAGTGCATCAACCATGCACCAACCTGTAATCANCTACTCATCAACTATGACTCGTCAATATGTACCAACATCATCAACTATACACCTCATGTATGTGAGAACTTATCAACTATTGTCTCAACCATGTACTCAACATGTACCTCAACCAAAAGCCCTCATCAATTTCATCATCAAAATTTGATTTGTAGCTCTATAATAGACCTGGTGTATCTGATCACATTCTTTCAAACCTTCCTTAAATTTAACAGCAAGAAACTAGCATTTTCATCAAACTTTTCTTTAGTCTCACATGCCTAGTTTTGGATTAGTCAACAACCCTAACTTGAAGTAATCATAACTTTGAACCTGTAATGTATAAAGATATGAAACTGATACACAATGTTCTTCAGTTTTTTTTATGCAATTTCTCCAAGTGGCACTACTTGGAACCTCTCAGAAAAGGAGTTATAGCAAAAATGACATACCTTGCTGAATTCTGGCTTATTCTAGAGAGCGACCTTGTAGAGAGTGCCCCGCACAAAATAATTGATGAACTGATATGAAAATGTTACCCAACATACTACAGACTATACCCTAACCAACACATTTGGTCTCACTAAATTTGGATCTGTTATGAATAATTTATGACATTTTTACCCGAAACACCTGATTTTGACTAGTTTCAGGACTGACCACAAACCCTATTTTCCACAGAGTGTAACTCTCAAAATACAACGACCCACAAGATGAATTTTTAACCACAAATACTTGGATATTTTTTCTCACTTGCATAGCAATTTCAGGATCTGAATCATTATAAAAAAATTTATAGCGAAAATGGTGAGATGACCTGAAAATAACATACCTTAGAAAGCACCATCAAAAGAATTTATCCTTCCTTTCATTTCGGCCTTCTTTTCTTCACTTTCCTCGGAATTT
>JASDQU010223173.1:0-17663 GCA_032191745.1 Picea mariana
TTAGATCAAACTTCTGTTTTAGTAAAAATGGCCTTGGAATGAGGCTAGGACCTCATGGGAAATTTAATGGGCTTTGTGGGCTTATGTTGGGGTTTCACACCCACAAAGAGAAATAAAATATTCTAATTAATTTTTGAGTTTAGAAGGGGTTCCTAAAATCACTCATAAGACTCCTATATAAGGAGAGGATATATTGTGATAAATTTCATTTTTTTCATTCTGGAGTTAGCATAAGTGAGGTTGCACTTGTGCTAGGAGCTTGGAAATTTCAGTAAGGAAAATAATGCAATTGTGACAAATTTGGCCTAGAGTTTCAAGGAGGATTTTTTATTTTTGTTTCAGCCAAGGAGGGCACATGTGTGAGGAAGAGAGAGAGAAGTAGCATGTTTCATGTGTGGGAGAGAGGGTATATCCACACTTGTGGAGCAAGTCACATGTGTGGAGCAGACCACACCATTGAGGAAAAGGTATGGAGTACCTCACTCAATCATTTTCAGATCTTTCCTGGCTAAGACAAGATAGTTGGGAATGACACCCAGGGTTTATAGCCTCAAGACATTCACTTAATCCATAAGTATTAATTACAAAGGATCAAGGATGATTTTATGATTTGTATATGTTGCAATATAAAAATAAAATTTAAACAAAGCTACATGAATGTATACAGGTTTTACAATAAAGTAAACATGGAGACAAAACACATGTATGAGACAGAACAATAATCTAATTTTATTTTCCACTGGGATATAAAATTGTATTTCTCTTTTACAACCCCTGCGAGGGTATGGACCAAAGTGAAATTTAGAAGTCTTTGATGGGCACCATACAAAAAGACCCTGGAAGTGAAATAAAATTGAAACTAATGATCTGGATCAACTTGCCACAAAATGTTGCCACTTGACTCTACAAGATATTATTTATTAACGATGAAAATTAATTCATAAACCACCAAGAATACACAGACTATCAAAGATAAATCAAACACCTTTAAAACAAGTTGTTGAATGGTATGATTCAGTTTTGAATCTTGTTGCCTTCAATAAGACCCTGTTGTCAACTAGATAATTAGGTTTTCAAGTAAACTCGGAAATGAATGAAAAATGAAGCTACCTCACTAACTATAGAGAAAACCTTAGTCTTACAGTTCTCCTTCTATTCTCCCCTTGTCTCTTCCTTTCATTGAACCTTTATTCTTTCTCAATAAGTTGAGGTAGTTCAACTACTTTCTTTATTTAAGTCAAATTAACTTAACTAATTAGTTTGGGAAGAAATAATTAATAATAATATATAAATAAGGGTCTAATTAATAATAACTAAATAGGTGGGACCCCTTGTGACTCCCATCATTCTCTTTGCAAATCATCAAATATAAAATACAAAATTTATCATTTGGATCATATAAACACCCTTGTAGCTCCCATGGATATCATTTAAATCGAATATTTAAATATCAACAAAATTTAAGATAATATCCCAAAAACTAATATGTCCATCTTATCCACGAAAATATCCAAAATAAAGCTTGTTGTTCAAAATATGTTGAAAATCATTAAACGTTGTCTTCATTACTGAATATCATAAAAAATCATTTAAAATCCATATTTTCTGCTTTGTGAGGCATATTTCCTCTTCTCACTACTGTCTCCTCTTGAATTTTTCTGGGGTAGCCCTTGGTTGGTTAGACCCTTGGGGATGTATTTCGTTGATCACATGGGAGCAGTCATCTTTTATGTGGAGACATGAAGACACAAATTTAGAACACTTTGTGGATGGATTGGAGGGGGAGGCCATTGCTTTTCTAGATCATATCCCAAAAAATAATATGTCCATCTTATCCACAAAAATATCCAAAATAAAGCTTGTTGTTCAAAATATGTTGAAAATCATTAAACATTGTCTTCATTACTGGATATCATAAAAAATTATTTAAAATCCATATTTTCTGCTTTGTGAGACATATTTCCTCTTCCCACTACTGTCTCCTCTTGAATTTTTCTAGGGTAGCCCTTGGCTGGTTAGACCCTTGGGGATGTATTTCATTGATCACATGGGAGAAATCATCTTCTAGGTGGAGACATGAAGACACAAATTTAGAACACTTTGTGGATGGATTGGAGGGGGAGGCCATTGCTTTTCCTTTGTTGGATATCAGTTTTTAATCTTTTGCTGGCATGCGAGGACTGTACTGGCGAAACAACATGGGAAATTTGAGCATTGGGACTAATAGGTGGTGGTAAAGGTAATGACTCATGTGGAGGAAAAGGAATTCTATGAAAATTTTGTGGAGGATGAAATGGGGGTCTCTCATGTCAAGGATGGAATATATCATGGCAAACCAAATTGAAAAAACCATCTTGAAACAACTAGTTCAACTCTTGTGGATCAACATCAAAGTGAATAGAAAATTGAGGCCTTCTATAACCTCGCTGCCAGTTACCTCTTCCTCTATTATTTCGGCCATTACTGCCCCTACTAAAAAAACTCATCATGTAGCAATGTTTAACCAGTCATGAAAATTCATTAATAACCCATACATGAAACTCTACTTAAATAAATCAATATTTGGGTCTATTATTTACTACATGACACATACAATTCATCCATAAAAAATGTCATTTATTAATTTCCACATGAACAAGGAATTTATAAAGTCATTGGGAGTATGGAGGGCTTGTATTTAGATTAAAGTGGTATCATGGAGGGGGAAAGATTTATGAATATTGTTCAAGCAATCAACAAAAACAATCAACTGTGTATCTAAACATATCTCAAAATACCAATCATCAATTACTGCCACTTCATTTCTTTCATTTCCACAGAGACCTTACCTTAAAAATGAGTAACAATAGAACAAGGAGTTAAAAATGCAATTGGGATAATGAGGGGAGTGCATTTTGTGTAAAATGGTATAACGGAAAGGACTCCCATGGATATTGTTCTATTAATATATCAAACAATGCCATCTTCGCCATTAATTAACAATCACCACCTCTTATTGTTTCAAAACTGAACAACACCCTGTTTCCCCAAAATAACAACCCAAAACTGGTGTTTCTTTTCAAGGCTGCTCATTTTCCTTAGAAATTTCTTTGCACATCAACCAATTTATATTTTATTTCCCAATAATTATTTAACAATAATAATATTTCATGTCTATAACAGATTCGAAGAGTGAACAACATCGTAATAATAACATCCAACACAACAAACAGTCAAGGAAAACACACACTATGGTCCATGATATAATCACCCGTATATTTTAAATCACCACAGGGTTCCACGAAGTGGCCACAAAAGGGATCCCTTTGTATAGCATAATTCAAAATTGAAACTTCAAATAACAACGCTCCTAAAATTCCTTTCATTCTGGTTCACAAAACTTCATTCAACACATATGTAATTCATCCACAGAGGTATTCCTTTCATACAAAATCTCACACGCAGTAGGTCATATCCCTTAAATAATGATTTTTCAATGTTGTCATCACCCCAGTATCTCCACTAGATAGACTTTATTACCATACAAATGGGTGGGATTAACATTATTTCCATCTTTGCAAAACAAATAATCAACTAAAAACATGACCAAAAATGAGCACGAATAGTGCCTTTATTAAATTATGAGTTAACCACCTCCAGAATAATTTCCAATACACAAGATTCAATGCATAATAGTGAAGAGTAATGCGGTGAGGGGGACGAGCTGACCAAAATGAGGGTTTATCCAAAAGGAGCATGAGAAGCTTAATACTTCTACAAAACTTCACATTTGTATTCACAAAGTTGTTACAAGGACGTGGGCACAATGGGCACGGAGACTAATAACTTAAATGACAGACAGAGTGTCCATATAACCCACAGGTAAGGAGCAATGATACACTTAATAAATAGACCCAAAACAAGAAACCAGAGGCAAGGCAGACCCGAGAGTTTCCCCAATTGTATTCTTCCCCACAAGTAAAGCACGAATACCATATATAGTAAGAGACATCCACACAACTTTTCAATGTGCATGGTTCAAATACAACGCCACAAAGACCAACAATTAACCACTAATCCATACACAGTCAAAATTTCCATATATCATATATTTGGAAATGCACAGACAACAAGCAAACTCAAGAGCCAATTGTTGACTTAATTAAAGAGAAGAGAGAAATATTCATGGATGGAGAAACAAGAAACATATACCTGTGTAACAATTGCTAAGGAGAAACAACCAAGCATGTATACATCTTCCATGGTTGAACAAAGCAGAGCAGCAACAACCAACAAGAGAAAATGCAAAATGACTAGGGTGGCGGGCTCGAGGAGGGTTAGAGTGATGTGCATTTAATGCACGTCGTATCTACATTCATCCATAGACAATATGAGAAATCTAACATAAAACACATCAAACACTAACTCCAAATCATTTTAATGCAAGTCAAATACACCACCATTTCCCTAAGTCTCCAACTTAACAAATGCGCCAACCATTGTTTAAAACTCCAATGTGACGTATATCAAATACTTTCTAGGGATACCATGTTTCAACCTTACTTTCAATTCAAACAATGTGTGTAATCCTTGTAGAATGAAATCACCATATCACACATATACTTAAACATGGAGTTTAGGTCTTGTTCTCAAACTAAATGTAACATAATAATACGTGTGAGTGCTATATAACAACAACACCATTCCCTTTTAAATCATATCGCCCATAGCATCATTTGATCAATTATTTCGATAGAGACTTTAACGCAAATAAATTGTCGAGCTCATCTCAACCAACTCATAAGCACATAAATCATAGGTGGTGTCTCTTCGTCAAGTCACACAAGTCACAAAAGGGGTTCTACCTATTAGTATATTATTAAATATAATTAAATAATCAGGCGTTGTAATAATTTGCAATTAGGTACCCTATGTTGTGCTTTTGGGCGTCAACAAACTGGTGACTCCACATGGAAATATTTTTCCAACAAATTAAGAATTAAAAATGTATGGTTTCGTAGATTGGTGAACATAGATCAAAGAATTATTGACCAAAATGATTATGCATCAAGGGGAAAAGATGGTTTAAGGAAAATAATGAGATAGGAATTTGGGAATAACTCATGAAAAGTGGTACGTATGAGGGGGTTTGGTCCTGTATGCATAACATCCGATGAGTCACAACAAAAATTGTTTCTTTGTGTTAAGGAGGAAATTTCTTATATGCTCTTTTAAATCTCAAGATGGAGGGAAGAAAGGGATAGCAGAAAAAAGGGAAGAAGACCAAATCATCTATCTAACAACAATACTAAAAGAAAAAAGCAATTTCAGCGATGTCTAAAAGGAGGAAATCGTGACATTTGTGTAAAATTTATTTTTATTGATCAACAATACTTACAGAATGGCATTGCTTTGGCAAAACTGATCCAAAATTTATTTATGATAAACATAAAACAAAATAGCAGAAAATGAAACAACAGAAATTGAAAATTAAATTGGACAAAGAGAAATAAAACAATAAGGAAAAAAATCTATATACAACAGTGATTTCCACATAGCGTTTATCAATCAAGTTGGTTCCACATAATGTTTCAAGTGGGAACCATTGGTACTATTAGAAAACAATCGCTCTTTCAAATCCTTTAAAAGGTAAGATTTTGCGCTTAGGACAAAAGCGATTTTGAAAGGACCTAGCCATAATTTCTGAAACTTTGAATGTCTTCCTCTGTCAGCATGGGCTGAGTCCCAAAGAAAGACCTTTTCATTTACCTTAAATTTGACAGCTTTTGCGCATTTATTAAAATATTTCTTTACAGTTTGTTGTCTTCTCTTTATGTTTTCTAAGGAAAAATTTATTTGTTCTTCTAAGGCTAACAGGGCATTTATTCTTTGAGGAACATAGGAAGAATTTAATTCTTAAATATTTAGCATCAGCCATAGAGAAGAAAGTTCTATCTCAGTAGGCCAAATGGATTCTTGAACGTAAACAAGATGAAAGGGGGTGCAACCCATTCTTACCTTGGTAGTAGTGCGATCTTCCCAAAGGGCGTAAGTGAGGAGGGTTTTCCATTGATGAGGCATATCTTTGATGAGCCTCTTTATGATCCTAACCATATTTTTGTTAATAGAATTGGCTTGCCCATTTCCTCAAGGGTAATAAGATGATGAAGTGAAATGTTTGACTCCCAACTTAGCTAGAAATTGAGTCAATTTTGCAGAAATGAAAGCGGGACCGTTGTCTGTAATAATCTCTAAAGGAATGCCAAATCTAGAGAAGATATTAGTTTCTAGGAAATAAATTACATGTTCATCCTGTGAGTGTCTAAGATGGACAACTTCAGTCCACTTAGTGAAATAATCAGTGGTTGTCAAGATGAAAATATGCCCTTTGGAAGACAGAAGATTAATAAGACCAATAAATTCTAGGCCCCATTTAGAAAAAGGAAAATTTGGGAGGACAAGTTGTAAAGGCATGGAAGAAAGACGCTCTTTCCCAACGAATTTTTGGCACTTGTCACAAGATCTTGTGAATTTATAAGAATATTGAAAAATTGAGGGAGAGTAATAATCATTTTTTATGATTTTAAAAGTAGTAGCTTTAGCAGAAAAGTGTCCACCAACATGAATAACATAATATGAAGATCCATGAGTTTCACGCAACAATTTTTGTGCTTCCTTATCATTCACACATCGAAGTAATATACCATCAATAGACCTTATGAACAAAAAGTCTCCTAAAATAATATACCTAGAAGATTCAAGGCGGAGTCTTCTCCTCTAATGAGGATATAAGTCATCTAGGAATTTCTGATATTGCAAGTAATACACCAGATTTTTATAGCATGGGTGTTCAACAATAGAAATGGTTTGATTCTCAATATAAAATAGTGTTGAAAGAGGATTATCATGATCGTCAATTTCTTCACTTGCTTCATCATGTTGAGCTAAGTGAAGGGATAAGTCTCGTCCCTTAATTGTTTTCAAAGTCATGATGGTTAAAGCATGCTCCTGAATCTTGGCAATCTAATGTGTAAAATTCCCTGAAAGATAAGTTCGTGAAAGAAGAAACTTGACAGCAGGCAAAGGAACTTTTACCTACGTATGTTTTCCTAGAATAAAGGTGTGAAATTTCTCTACATCTTTAATAAGAGTGAAGGAATTTTTCTCAATATAAGAGTACTTGAATTCATCGTTTGATAAACTTTGGCTCATGTAAGCTATAGGTTTTTCATTATTCTGGTCATCACATTGTAAGAGAACAACAAAAATTGCTTCCTCAGTGGCATTAGTGTATATGATAAACTCTTTCTCAAAGTCTGGTCTCGCCAAAATCGGTGCGGAAGTAATTTCCTTCTTAATCCTTACAAAATCATTTTTGACGTCATTTGTCCAAGAAAAAGAGTGATCTTTCTTTAGAAGATTATGTATTGGTTTAACCATTAAAGCGAAATCAGGAACAAACATGCGAAGAAAGTTGATAATGCCCATAAAGGCATGAACCTCCTTATTTGGAAGTGGAGGCAAGAAGGTTCAAAATAGCATTAATCCTTTTGGGATCTATGCTTATTCCTAAATGATAAACGATATGTCCAAGGAGCTTACCCTTGGTGACGCCAAAAATAAATTTAGAAGGATTTAAATAAATTTTGAATTTTCTGCATCGCATGAGAACTTTTCTGAGATGACCAAAGTGATCCATTCGATTCTTTTAATAGACAGGAAAATCATCAAGATAAACCTGGATAATATTACCGATCATATCGTGAAAAGCTATATGCATAGCTCTATGGAAAGTGGCACCTGCATTAGACAAGCCAAAAAGGCATGCGTTCATAACCAAATGTGCCCCATCGTGTAGTAAAGGTGGTTTTGTATCTATCATTCCTTTTTACCTTGATTTGATTATATCCAGAAAAACCATCAAGTAAGGACATCATTTGTGAACCTACAACCTGTTGCAAAATCATTTCCATATTAGGGAGAGGAAAATGATATTTTATGCTCACTCTATTTAATGCGCGAAAATCAACGCATAATCAAATATGACCAGTTGTTTTCCTAACAGGAACCAAATTTAAAACCCACTTAGAATACTTAACTGGAAATATTATACCAGCTTTCAAAAGTTTTTCCAACTGCTTTCTAATAGTAGCTTCAAGCATAGGGTTAATGGGTCTTTGTTTTTTCCTAACTGGTGTTATCCCTTCCTTGATAGGAATGGCATGTTGTATGAGAGAAGGATCAAAACCACGAAGATCCTTGTATGACCATGTAAAAACATCTTGAAATTCACGTAGTAGTTCTGTGAATTTCGTCTTTTCTTCATCTGAACATTGGGCACCTAGTTTAACCATCTTTGGAGATTCATATATCCCAAGGTTCAAGGAAATGGTATCACCCACTTTCCTTTTCGACTCCTCTTCTTTTTGTATCTCTTTTTTTCCTACATCACTCGACGAAAATGAACTCTCAAGAGGAGTCAAGGATTTTGAAATTTGTTGTCTTACATAGATATGATTTCCTTGGGCTTAAATGGTTCATTTTGTATGAAAGCACAATTGTCATCATCATTTGGGAAATCCTGCCATGATTCTACATTATCAGGAATGTGAGGACGATATAAATATTGAAAAGTACAATTAGGCCTTTGAGGTCGAAGTTACCGAGTAGGAGATGCCACAAATACAACTTACGTATTGGCCATTGAATTAAGTTCCCTTTTAACATGAGTGATGTTAAATGATAACATGTTCGAGATAAGCATCCAAACAGCTTGGGTATAGCATTTCATTAACGTATTGCTAGGATAATAGATTTTATGAACAAGGTTCACAACAAGCTCAGAATCACCAAAGACTGTAAGGTGGACACAACCGAGGTTATAAACATTTTTTATGCCTAGAAGTAAGGCTTCAAACTCAATGACATTGTTTGTGCAAGCAAACTCTAACCTATAAGAAAAATTGTGAATTTTACCTATAGGTTAGTACAAGATAATGCTATCTCCGTTACCTTCATTTGAACATGATCCATTGAAATGCATGTGTCATATACCATCTTCCAAATCAATTTGTTCCCGAGTAGTGTCACCCTCATCAACAAAGATAGAATACACCCCTAATTCTTCCCTAATATAGTTTACATTTGGTTGAGGAATGCTCTCTATGTATGGTGAAATTCTTCCTTCTCTTAGGACTATAATATTATTTCCATTCTAGGGAACAAATAGGTGTGTAAATCAAGCGAAAGATATCCACCTGTTAGGGCTTGCCAGTATCTTCCTAAAATAATAGAATAGTTTCTCACTAGAATGTCAATTACTTGGATGTTGAGGGTTGTCCTTATTTCAGGATATGCACACATAACTAAAGTTGCATCTTTGATTTCACATATAGTTGACTATTGCAGACTATTATAGGAGAACATGCCTCTAGAATTTTTGTTAGTACATGATAAGCCTAGATATTCCATGATGACTTTTGACATTACGCTTAGAGCCGAACCACCATCGATTAGGAAACAATGGGATATATTATCCATAATTTTTACAGAAATGAAAAAACGAGGGTTCTTTACAAGGTGTCTAAAATTATTTACACCAATATTATTTACAATGGGATCCTCTTATTTTTCCTCTTTAAAAAGATTGGTTATTGTGGAAGCTTTTCCTTCCATAAAATTCTTGAGATGCTTTTGTTTTTTAGGGACAGTAACCATCTTCAAAAGAGTAGCATTGGCCTTGATATTAGCCAATTGGTTAAGGATGTTATACCTGGAAGAGGGAAGAGGAGAAGGAACTCCTTGACTTTTGGGGATTTTGGCAGTTTGTACATTAGTACCTTGTGAAGATGAGGCTGGAGTGGAATAAGTACGAGGAGGATCGTATTTCACATTAGGGGCATAAGATTTGTTCCTAGTATTTACTATCATAACATATTCTAGTTCTTCCCAATCTATAACAATGATAGTGGTTTCTGGCTCCTTTACAAAGATTTTATCTCTGGCACTCTTCTTAACTTCACAAGTACTTTCTTCATGATTTTCTTTGCAAAAGTTACACCAATTGCAAGACATAATGGATTTAGGATGAAACATGTTCTCATTTGTGTTTTTAAAAGGTGTTGAGGAAGAAGAAGATACCCCAGAGGTAAGTGAGGGAGCATTTCCCTTTCGTTTATAGGCTATCATTTGATTGTTCATATCTTGCACAAGTTGTAGGAAGGAAGACATATATGTTTGTTTGAATGAATCTCCTTTAGGGAAACTTTTTCTTTTAAGTTTCTCTTCATACTCTAGGAAAGTGTGGACAGTGGAGCCAAGATTGTCAATAGCATTTTCTTCGATCCTATGATGATAAGGAGAGGGAAGCACATTATAATAATGCATGAAAGAGGCTTGATTTTGGGGGTGGATTAGTTCAGGAATTTGATTGTACAATTTGGTGAAACAAAGGTTAAAGGACTTAATAGTTTCACCATCTTTGTAAGAAATATTGTTATATTCCCTTAATTGTTCGGTCGGGCTCTTGGATTGTCCATGAGTGGAATTGAACCAATAAACCAACTCTTCCCAAGTGGAAAGGATTTTTGGAGGGAGATCAAAGAAATTAGTTGTCGTTTTTCCTTCAAGGGAGTTGACAAATAAGCGCATGCATGTATCGTTATCATTAGCCCCAATATTATGAAAAGCATTAAAAAATTCCACTAGGTGTTCATTTGTAGAAACAATATTATTCCCTGAGAAATTAGGAATATTCTCTTTAAACATGGGTAACAGATGAGTAGCAGGTTCTAGATTCAAGGGAGAAGATATGTTCTATGGGGTGGTCGTAGCATCTTCCTCAAACTGAAAAAGTATGTATTTATTTATAACTTTAGCAGGGTTGGTATAAGATTGGATAGGAACTTGATGACTATATAGACTACCAATTGTCGACGAAGTCGAAGGTTGGGATGATGAAGCACCTCCAGCACCACTAGCACCACCCACATATGCCATTTTTAAAGTGATGGGTAAGGGTGAAAAAGGTGAGATGGCAGAATCAGACAAAGTCCTCCTTAGAGTGATTTCTTGGGTCAACAAAATGGCTTTCCTCCTTCCTATTTCAATGATAGGAGTAACTTCAGAGGACAATCCTCTCCTTCTTATAGAAATGCGAGGATTTGAGGACATGAAAAAGAATACCAAAGACTTAGGAAAAGGGAGGTTACTATTGATTTCTAGGTTGACTTTTCTTGGCTTCCCATCATTCACAAATACTTATATCTTGTTCAACTACTTCCCAAGAGCGTTCAAGCTTAGCTTGGGTACTAGCAGTTTCTAGGATAGTATTGAATAAGGTCAACAAAATTTTAGTCGGGTCTTTAAGACCGTGTTCAATATTAGGTTTCCTTGTAGAAGGTACTGTCATGAGAAAATCGATCAAAGAATATTCGAATAAAACATAAAGATTTAAAGATAATCGTAAATACAATCAACCAGAGAGATATGGAAGATCTCCCCAATATGGTCACCAAATAAATGTTGAGGAAAAAATATGGAGTACGTCACTCAATAATTTTCAGACCTTTCCTGGCTAAGACAAGATAATTGGGAATGTCACCCGAGGTTTATAGCCTCGAGACATTCACTCAATCCACAAGTATTAATTATAAAGGATCAAGGCTGATTTTATGATTTGTCTATGTTGCAATATAATAATAAAATTTTGAAAAAGATACATGAATGTATACAGGTTTTACAATGAAGTAAAGATGGAGACAAAATCAAAAGGAAGAACCAAGTCATGAAAACACATGTATGAGACAAAACAATAATCTGATTTTATTTCCTTCTGAGATACAAAATTGTATTTCTCTTTTACAAACCCCTGCGAGGGTATGGACCAAAGTGAAATTTAGAAGTCTATGATGGGAACCATAGAAAAATACCCTGACAATGAAATAAAACTGAAACTAATGATCTAGATCATCTTGCCACAAAATTCTCTTGACTCTGCAAGATATTCTTTATCAACCATGAAATTAATCCATAAACCAACAAGAATACACAGACTATCAAAGATAAATCAAACACCTTTAAAACAAGCTATTAAATGCGATGATTCAGTTTTGAATCAGGTTTCCTTCAATAAGACCATGTTGTCCACAAGATAATTAGGCTTTCAAGTAAACTTGGAAATGAATGAAAGCTGAAGTTATCTCACTAACTAGAGAGAAAACCTTAGTCTTATAGTTTTCCTTCTATTCTCCCCTTGTCTCTTTCTTTCATTGAACCTTTATTCTTTCTCAATAAGTTGAGGTAGTTCAAATACTTTCTTTAGTTAAGTCAAATTAACTTAACTAATTAGTTTGGGAATAAATAATTAATAATAATATATAAATAAGGGTCTAATTAATAATAACTAAATAGGTGGGACCCCTTGTGACTCCCATCATTCTCTTTGCCAATCATCAAATATAAAATACAAAATTTAACATTTGGATCATATAAACACCCTTGTATCTCCCATGGATATCATTTAAATCGAATATTTAAATATCAACCAAATTTAAGATCATATCCCAAAAAATAATATGTCCATCTTATCCACGAAAATATTCAAAATAAAGCTCGTTGTTCAAAATATGTTGAAAATCATTAAAAGTTGTCTTCATTACTGAATATCATAAAAAATCATTTAAAATCCATATTTTCCACTTTGTGACGCATATTTCCTCTTCTCACTATTGTCTCCTCTTAACTTTTTATGGGGTAGCCCTTGGTTGGTTAGACCCTTGGGGATGTATTTCGATGATCACATGGAAGCAATCATCTTTTAGGTGGAGACATGAAGACACAGATTTGGAAGACTTTGTGGATGGACTGAAGGGGGAGGCCGATGCTTTTTCTTTGTCTTGCACAGGTTGTGGGATATCAGTTTTTAATCTTTTCCTGGCGTGCAAGGATTGTACTGGCGAAACAACATGGGAAATTTTAGCATTGGGATTAACAAGTGGTGGTAAAGGCCATGTGGAGGAACAAGAAGGGCGGTAAAATTATGTGGAGGTTGAAATGGGGGTCTGTCAGGTCGGGGATGCAATATACCATGGCCAACCAAACTAAAAAACCTAGCTTTAAACAATTGATTCAACTCTTGCAGATCAACATCAAAGTGAATAGAAAATCGAGGCCTTTTATAACCTCCCTGCCAGTTACCTCTACCTCTATTATTTCGTCCATTACTGCCCCTGCTGAAAAAACTCTTCTTGTAGAAATATTTAACCATTCATGAAAAGTTCTTAATAACTCATACATGAAAGTCTACTTAAATAAATCAAGTGTTGGATCTATTATTTACTACATGACACATGCAATCCATCCACAAATTATTCCATTTATTAATTGCCACACGAACAAGGAATTGATAGGGTCATTAGGAGTATGGAGGGATTGTATTTAGCGTAAAGTGATATCATGGAGGGGGAAATATTTACGAATATTGTTCAAGCAATCAACAAAAAAAATCAACTGTGTATCTAAACATATCTTAGAATACCAATCATCAATTAATGCCACTTGATTTCTTCCATTGCCATACAAACCTTTCCTTAAAAACGAGTAACAACAGAACAAGGAGTGAAAAATGCAATTGGGATAATGAGGAGAGTGTATTTTGTGTAAAATTGTATAATGGAAAGGAATCCCATGGATATTGTTCTATTAATATATCAAACAATTCTATATTTGCCATTAGTTAAGAATCACCACCTGTTACTGTTTCAAAACTAAACAACACCCTGTTTCCCCCAAAAAACAATCCAAAATTGGTGTTTCTTTTCAAGGTTGCTCATTTTCCTTAGAAATTTCTTTGCACATCAACCAATTTATATTTTATTTCCCAAGAATTATTTCACAATAATAATACTGTGTGTATATAATAGAGCCTAAGAGTGAACAACATCGTAGTAATCACATCCAACACAAAAAACAGTCGAGGAAAAGACAGAATGTGATCCATGATATAATCACCAGTATATTTTAAATAGCCACAGGGTTCCACGAAGTGGCCCCAAAAGAGATCCCTTAGTATAGCATAATTCAAAATTGAAACTTCAAATAACAATGCTCCTAAAATTCCTTTCATTCTGGTTCACAAAACTTCATTCAATGCATATGTAATTCATCCACAGAGGTATTCCTTTCATACAAAATCACACACATAGTAGGTCGTATCCCTTAAACAATTATTTTTCAATGTTGTCATCACCCCAATATCTCCAAAGGACAGACCGTATTACCAAACAAATGAGTGGGCTTAACATTATTTCCATCTTTGCACAACAAATAATCAATTAAACCCAGGACCAAAAATGAGCACAAACAGTGCCTTTATTAAATATTGGGTTGGCCACCTCCAGAATAATTTCCAATACACAAGATTCAATGCATAACAGTGAAGAGTAATACGGTGAGGGGGACAAGATGACCAAAATGAGGGTTTAGCCAAAAGGAGCAAGAGAATATTAATACTTCTAAAAAACTTCACATTTGTATTCATAGAGATGTTACAAGGATGTGGGCACAATGGGCACAAGGACTAATAACTTAAATGACAAGCAGAGTGTCCATATAACCCACGGGTAAGGAGAAATGATACGCTTAAGGAATAGACCCATAACAAGAAACTAAAGGCAAGGCAGACCCACAAGTTTCCTCAACTGTATTCTTCCCCACAGGTAAAGCATGAATATCATATATAGTAAGAGACATCCACACAACGTTTCATTGCACATGGTTCAAATACAACGCCACAGAGACCAACACTTAACCACTAATCCATACACAGACAAAATTTCCATATATCATATCTTTGGAAATGCACAGACAACGAGCAAACTCAAGAGACAATTGTTGACTTAATTAAAGAGCAGAGTGAAATATTCATGGATGGAGCAAAAAGAAACCCATACTTGTGTAAAAATTGCTAAGGAGAAACAACCAAGCATGTATACCTCTTCCACAGCTGAACAATGCGAAGCAACAACAACCAACAAGAGCAAATGCAAAATGAATAGGGCGGCGGGCTCGAGGAGGGTTAGAGTGACGTGCATTTAATGCACATTGTATCTACATTCATCCATGGCCAGTACGAGAAATCTAACATACAACACATCTACCATGAACTCCATGTCAATTTAATGCAAGTCGAATACACCACCATTTCCCTAAGTCTCCAACTTAACAAATGCGCCAACATTTGTTTAAAACTCCAATATGGCATATATCAAATACTTGCTAGGGATACCATGTTTAACCTTACTTTCAATTCAAACAATGTGTGTAATCCTTGTAGCATGAAATCACCATATCACACATATACTTAAACATGGAGTTTAGGTCATGTTCTCAAACTAAATGTAACATAATAATACTTGTGAGTGTTATATAAAAACAACACCATTCCCTTTTAAATAATATCACCCATAAAATCATTCGATCAATTATTTTGGTAGAGACTTTAACTCAAATAAACTGTAGAGCTCATCTCAGCCAACTCATAAGAACATAAAGCATAAGTGTTGTCTCTTCTTCATAGTCACACGAGGGGTCCCACCTATTAGTATATTATTAAATATAATTAAATCATGAGGCGTTGCAATCATTTGCAAGCAGGTACCCTATGTTGTGCTTTTGGATGTCATCACACACGTGTGAGCATAACTGTACGGACAGTTCATATAGTTCGTATAGTCACACATGTGCATGAGTAGATACAGGCCACACGTATGATTTCCTTGAAAGGTACAGTAGTTTGTACCGTTGATTTCAATAGTTGTATGGCTAACGTCAATAGGTCATACAAGTGGTTGCAACAAATTCGTGGGAAGAGGAAATTTTTGGGATTTTGTTGAGGTTTGGTTTGTTGATTTTCTGATTTTGAAGAACATGGTTGTCCTCGAATTTTTGGTAAATTTGTATTAGGTGGAAGGGTTGGTTTTTCCCTTAGAATTTTTTAATTTAACAAATTCACATAATACAAAATTTATGTCTTAAATGTGTGGATGACTTATCCCTAATCTTGATTGTTTCTGCTACTATAATTTTCAGTCAATAATTTCAGTGTAAAATTGTTCAGTGATAACAACTATGGTTTATTGTTAAATCAATGGGAAGTAATTTTCAGACCTAAAATTGTTCGCATAAGGTTGCATGTGAAAATTGACATGGTATTAGAGTTGAGGCTTTGAATAGAAGGGGATCATCTTGAGACACATTTTTGCTACAACACTGGAAGATTGTTTTTCTTGTTCTGGGCAGATCACCATGGTGAACACTTTGAATATTGAGGATAGCTTGGAAGGGGAAACTAACTTTCAGGCTTGGAAGGATAGGGTTATCTTTTTATTGGAAGAGTATGACCTCAAGGATTATGGTGAGGGTGTGGTTTCAAGTCCTACTGATTCGCAGGAATTGGCAGCTCACAAGAAGAAGGAAGTGAATACCAAGCAGGTGTTGCTAGAATCCGTAAAGGATCACTTGATTCCTCACATTATTGAGAAGACAAGAATATAGGTAGGAATTTGTATTTGAAGCACCAACTTCAAATTATTAATATGTTTGTTGAGGAAAATATATGAAATGATCTTACTCAAGCATTATCAGATTTTGCTTGGCTAAAGAAAAATAGACGAGAATGTCACCCTAGGTTTATAGACATAAAAATGAAATCCTAACTCACAAGTATTGATTACAAGTGCTTAGGCTAGTCTTTTTTTACAAATAAAAGCTTGCTGGAAATTCATTTTAATGTGATTTTCTGAATATAATAGTTGCTGAAATAAATGTATAGACAAAAGTAAAGACACCAAGATGGTAATCAAGATAGATGAGACATAAAGAAATCCTTTATTTTATTCCAATTCACCAAAGAGTCATTCTTTTTACAAAATTTCATGCAGAAATTCCAAACCAAAGTCAAACTTAGACATCCTGGATGGAACATACAAAAGGACCTCTAACAAAAAATCAAAAATTGAACTTTAAAAGCTAGATCAGGTTGTCACAGGTTGTTGCCCACTCGAATATGCACAATAAACTTTGTCAATCATGAAAACTAATTCAGAAACATACAAGTCTACACAGACTATCAAAGATAGCTCAACACCTCTGAAAACAAGTGTCTGAATGATGTAATTCAGCCCTAAATCTTGTTTTCTACAATAAGACCCTACTATCATAAAAAAGAATTAGTCTTGTTATAAATCAAGAAATGAATGAAAACGGAACTATCTCAGCATAAACTCAAAGAGAAAACCTTAGTATGATTTTCCTTCTATCCTCCTATGTTCCTCCCTTTCCTTTTGGCTTTAAGCAAATTAGAATTGGTTGAAGTAGTTGAACTACCTGTTTAGTTAAGTTAATTAAAAACTCAACCAAGTTTTTAGTTAAGGGGGGGAAGTAATAAATCATAATAAGGGTTTTAAATAAATAACAAATAGTAGGTGGGAGCCCTTGTGACTCCCTTTAGCTCTTAACAATCATAACATAACTAGTTAATTAAGCAAAACACCCCTCCTTGTGACTCCCATCATCACATTCACATTTGAAAAATTATCTCATTGATATTTGAAATTATTTTCAAAAAATATATTACTCATATATCCAAAGAAAACATGTTGTCCAAAACTTCTGAAGTCAACTAT
>JASDQU010223174.1:7442-17663 GCA_032191745.1 Picea mariana
GTGCCACTGACACCCCCTAAGAAAGGTAGGGGGAGTGCTAGCACTCCCTAAGCATGAGTAGGGGAGCGCCACCCTTCATAAATGCCAAAAAAGGGTCAAATTTTCCAAGTAAAAGGTGTGGTTTCAGACCTCAAATGTTGGTTTCTCTTCCAAACTGACTTAGGGATTGTGAAAATTGTGTTTCATGGTGCCAATGGGTTGTGAAACTTAGAAAAGTTATTGCGACACTTATTAAGGTGCATGCGACACTTGAAACAATGCATGTGACACTTAACAATGTGTATACGTCACTTTGTGACACTTAAGTGTGGCATTTTGATGTGTAACAGATGCCCCCTAAAATGTGAGGTCAAAAGAGAAAATGATGGCTGAAACACTTTACAAATTATTCAATGAAAGGGTGTTGGAGTAGGAGAACTTGATAGAAGCTGCAAACAATCATCAATCAATACAAATATATGTTTCATTCCCGAGGCAGGCATACCTATGCTCAAAATATGAGTTGACTCAAAGCATGGTCGTCGACTAATACAATGCGAATCCATGCGAATACTGACTAAGGATATGGCCACTAGAGATACAATGTAGATCCATACCTCCATGACATGAACTGATCGTAGCCACAAAAAATACACAGTGGATCTATGAGAAGATAAAACATATCCACAGATTAATACAATGTGGATCTATGTGAAAATATATATATCAGTAAGATTTCCAACATGGTGATTGTACTGAAATATTTTACATGCTCAAATGATCTCGATCGCAGCCTGGGAAAAGCACATAACAAAGTGAGCACCCAAACTAGGGTCTTCATCCCTATCCCGAGATGGCAAAAATCTAGCCATGTGAATAGATGACTTGATGTTGAACATGGTATAAACCACTTGATTACCAGTCATTGAGGCATACCGTTAAAAAGTCTGAGGGAAATCACCAATGATGACAATGATTCCCAAGGTACCTTTAGTACATTCTAGCGAATGTGAATAAATAAACCAAGGTTGAATGTAATACCCCTAGGTCGAACCCCAACTGTAAATGTAAATGCAAATGTACTTAAGATGGTGAGATGTTTGATATCATTTTTGTATGCACCTTCCATGGTATAGTGCGCACATGTACTACACACTAAAATCATGAAGTGTGCACATTCCAGGATACCACATGCAACAAACTTAAGTGCGCGTGATTTTGAGGCCATGGAGCCTTTGTCTATATGTTGTGTTTTATAGTCTGGTGAGCCAGTTATTGTAATCCAAGAGGTTTATGTTTTGAATTAGGCCAAAGAGCCTAGATGATAAAGGCCAGTGAGCCTATTTTTGTATATGTCTCATCATTAATATAATGCATCGCTGCGTGTAGACAGACCATGATAAAAGAGTATGGGGGACTAAACTCCACTAGTTAGGGAAAGGGGGGGAGGGCTAAAAGTTAAGGATAAGGGGCTAAGCTAGGGAGATTAAGCCAAAAATGAATATTATATTAATATTCCTTAAAGTATAAAGTATGGATAATTATTTTATCCTTAGTTCTAAATATGGGGACAAGTGGACCAAAGTAGCTCTCAACATGACAAGTGTCAAGTTGGGAACATGCATACATATAGTTTGGAATTAGCTCATTTTCCATTCATTCAGTCCATCATAATTCACTCACTCAGTCAGCTATCCTTACTACCTTCCTGTTCTTGTACCTGTAACTATATCCGTACCTTCCTATACATGTATCCATACCTGTACCCGTACCTGTATCTATACCTGGTTAGCTTGGGAGATGGAATGAAGAAGTGGGTTGTGAGGCCCGTGGGATATTTAAGAGGTGGGTTGTTAGGCTCGTGAGAAATTTCTCTCTAGGTGAGAGAATTGTTGGGAATTGATTTCCCAAAGGTGCCAAGCTACATCTACAAGGCTCTGATACTTCCTGTCTGGCCTATTGTTAAAGCCCATAAAGGAAGTGGGGCAACCGAAGTACTATTGAGCAGAGAAGGGGCACACTTTTTGGGGTGGGACATGCATCTGGGGAATGAGGGACTGTAGGCTGTTAGTTTGAGTTGGCACCTGTGATGGAGTCTTTCTTGCTGTTTGAGATACATCATCCTGGTTAGGAATCCCTTTACCCGGGTGGAGTTTAGTCCTAGATCAGGGGCAACCCATTGCTGAGAGTGATGAGAAGTGTGGTCTAAGGCTAGGAGTTTCCTGGAAGGTATGCACACAGTTGGTGATATTATTACCAATATAAGTGTCAATTGTGTGTTAATTTATATGTTGCATTATTATTTATGTGTTTATTTTTATGGGTTTTTCTTATGTGTGGTTTATACCTGTCTTTATATTTATGGGTATTTCCTGTCTATGCTGCATGTATATGTTTACTATTATTTCCATATGAATCTATGCATTTACAAAATCTATTTGTCCATTTTAATTTTTATGTATATGTATATGTTTTAATTTGCATACAGTTCAAAATTGTTTACGTGGCATAACCCGGTTGGATGTTGGGGATGTTACAATATGGTATCAGAGCTCCAATCTTCAAAACTAAGCCTGTATGGGACGAGCAAGTAGAATTGAAATGAAATTTCACAGAGAATTATTTCAAAGTGGCCAGATTTCAAGTTATAGAGTGTCCATGGTAAAAATTAGAAGCAATTGTGTGGAATTGGGAAAAAGCCCCAATTTTTGTTGTTAAATTCATGGGAAAAATGAGAAATTTGGCCAAGTAGTGAGATATTCCTAATTTAATATATGTTCTAGCAAATTCAGACCTGAAATTGGTCGAATTTGAAGTTACAGGGAAGCCATGACAGATGGAGCAAGATTAGTTGATAAAAATTCTCAATTCGTGAATTGAGTTTGGGAAAAAATCATTCCAGGAATGTCAACCAACAATGATTTGTTTTTGTAGAGATTGAATTGGTGTTATCGGGGTGAAATTGAACAAATTTCATAGTTACGGAATGTCTATGGTGAAAATTGGGAAAAAGTTTGGCAAAATTCCCAATTTATGCAGCGAAATTCACGAGGAATTGATGCGCATAAAAAAATGAATGTTTATAGGTGTGCACACTAAAAATGCATGATGCGCAGTGAAAATATTGTGATTTGTGGAAAATAAGGGTGCATAGCTACGTGCGCTAAAATTGGGCGTTGCGTGGTGCAGAGTGGCAATGTGCGTAAAATATTGGCGCGTGGGTGTGCACACTTAAATTTGGCACTGCGCGATGCAGAGTGACAATGCACGGAAAATATTGGCGCATGAATGTGCGCACTTAAAGTTGCCGTTGCATGGTGTAGAGTGGTAATGCGCATAAAATACTGGCGCATGCGGTGTGGGCACACATAATAATGGCGTGCATGGTGTGCCCTATATTGACAGAGCACAAAGGGATTTTGTTGGTGCACGCACAATGTGGGTATATGTTGTCACACGACAGTTTAGTTAATGGTGTGTGCGAAGTACTAGTGCATGGTGAGTGCGTACAAAAAAATTGCTTGCGATAGGTATTAGTGCATGAACCAAAATTGTGCGCGGTGGATATTGACGCACGATACAAAAGTAGTGCGCACAAGTTATTGGTGCGACATAGAAGTGATCCACATTGGTTATAGGTGAACGGAGCATGCACTACCTTATGGTGTTGCTGTACATGCTAAATATGGGTGTACATGTTCAAATTTGTGCACGCAAAGTCGTTTGGATGGTGTGCAACAGCAAAAACCCAATGTATTTCTGCGACATTTTATATGGTTTGAAGGTCCTCTTTTTGCAACACGTTTTTGAGGCCCTAAAAAACGTTTTTAGCTACTCAAAAACCCCGAGAAAAGAGTGTACCAAAAGTATAAGTACACTCTGTCTCTGTAGCTGAAATAAATGAGCCCAGCAAGATCTTTCTAATGGTGTAACCCGTTCTTCAAACAAAGATTTTATGAGGAAGTTACAGGACAAATGGTGGAGGGTAAATTTTAAGACCCAACTAACTTCGAAGGGCCATAACTTTCTGCTCTGGAATCAGTTTGAGGCACAATCTATGGAAAGCTATTGAACCATAGAAAATATTCCTAGAGCTGAATTAAATTTCTAGGCATGTTAAAAATGTTTAATATGGCAAAGAAGGTACCTATAGCATTCCAACCCAAAAACACTAATTGGCCTAGAACTTCAGCAAGCTGTAACTAGCATCCCATAAACCAGAAAGAGGTGAAACTTGGACAGACTGTCCAAAATATATATATTAAGAAACCCAATTGATATCCCACTAAAAATCCAATGGAGTAGGTGCAAAAATGCATAATTACAACACAAAATTGCACCAAGTTGAAGATTGAACAAAACAATTAAGGGACAATTTTCAAATAACCATAACTTTCTTCCGAAGGCTCAGAGTTGAGCATGGAACCAGGCGTTGGAAAGGTCTTCGATAGTGGGATATAATTATTTGCCCAGAAAATTGATCTAGGTATTCAATTTTCAGGAAATCAGAAGAAATAATTATGATGCATTATTAAACCAAAATGGTTCATATTTTCATGAAATTGTTGAAACAATTAGCCTGACAAAGTTCTGTTGGTTGCACATTTTGTAGAGTTAAAAAAAACTATATCAGATCAGAATCAAAACAGAGTGCAGAGGAATGGAATATGCACAAGGGGCCTACATCCAGGAAGATGATATCAGAGGGATGGATGTCCATATGAGCATTGAAGGAACAAACTCCAATGGACATGGAGAAGGAAGGGATGAAAACATGAATATGGTAGAGACCATTAAAAATTTAGATAAGGATGTACAAAGCCATAAAGAGGATAATGAAAGGATTATGAGAGCCAAGGAGAAGAAGGAGGGCTTCAACATGAAGTTAATGAGAGCTTGAACCGAATAGAAAATAAATTGGACAAGGAGAGTGGCTCAAGCAAATCAGGAAGTCACAGGTCCCCTGATGAGAAAATAAGAACCATAAGTGTTAGCAAACATCACCATCACTCCGCGAGGAATTCCAATAAGAGAGAACAAAAAAACTCAAGTCCATCCCCTATCAAAAAGTATAAGAGGTCTGGGGTGGATGAGCTACAAGGAGAAATGAACAAAATCAAACCTCCTACACTTGATGGTGAGCACAAGAAGGATGAAGATGCAGAGACATGGCTGCTCGGCATGATAAAGTATTTGTAATTGCATAATTATTATTCTCATGTAGAAGGAAGAATTTCCATCTATAAATTCAAGGGAAAGGCATCCATGTGGTGGGATCAACTTGTGTAGGTGCAACACATTAAAGAGAAAAATGTTACTTGGAGGGAATTCAAGAAGTTTTTTGAAAATAAATACTTGACTAAGAGATACTATGATAAGAAAATGAAAGAGTTCTTTGAACTCAATCTTGGGAGTATGACCATAGATGAATATGACAGAAGTTTTTTAGAACTGTTGAAGTATGTTTCTTTCATCAAGGACAAGACAACTAATATTCAGAGGTATTTGAGTGGATTGCCATCATTCATCAGTGAAAAAATACAATATGATGATCCCGAAACATTGGAGGAGACCATAAGGCAAGCTAAATGCCTATATGATCAACAAAAATCAAGGCCAACTTTCCAAAAATCTTGGGAAGACAAAAATAAATTCAAGATGGATCAGAGGAAGAAGGGGACTTAGCCACCATTCTTCAGAAATAACCCTCAGGGACAACCAACTTCTAGAGAACCTAGAATGATTGAGACAGGGGGTCAAAGGCCAAGGAAACCACCTATTCAATGTTTGGATTGTAAATGATATCATATGTTTAGAGATTGTCCTCACAAAGGTAAAAAAGTGAGGAATTTTCACAATGTAAAACAAGATGAAACAATGGAGGACATGGGAATAAATGTACCAAGGTTCTATGCATCCCTGGACAACAAACAAGCATAGTATCAACCACATATGATTGAAGTGGAAGGTATGATCAATAACCAAACCATTGCTATTTTAATTGATTCAGGAGATAGTCATAGTTATATAGATCCTAAGATGGTGGAGAGTTTGCATTTGCCAAGAAGAAAGCATGGAAAATATTGGTTGGTGCAGCTGGCTACTAGAGCCAAAAGAAAAGTTAATGAGATGGTTAAGTCATGTCTTATGGACATGAATGGACTGAACACCAGGGCATATTTGAATATCTTGCCTTTAGGTTCATATGACTATCTAATTGTGATGGATTAGTTGGACCATCATCATTCTATCCTAGACTGTCATAAAAAGACATTTACTTGCTTGGATGAGGAAGGGAACCTAAGGACAGTGCAGGGAATTCCTAGGGCAATAACCATCAGAGAAATTTCAGCATTGCAGCTAAAGAAATGTTACAGAAAAGGGTGTCAAATATTTGCAGCACATATGGAAGAGACACCTAAAGATAAGGTGTCAAATATTGAAGATTATGCAGTCCTAAAATATTTTTAAGATGTGTTCAAGGAAATACCAAGATTACCCGCTAAAAGAGACATTGATTTCTGCATAAATGTGATGCTTGGAGCAACTCTAGTATCCAAGACTCCATATAGGATGAGTACACCAGAATTGAAGGAGTTGAAAATGCAACTTGAAGAGCTCTTGAAGAAGGGGTATATACACCCAAGTGTGTCACCTTGGGGTGCCCCAGGTTTATTTGTGAAGAAAAAGGATGTAACATTGAGACTTTGCATTGACTTTAGGTAGTTGAACAAGGTAACTGTGAAGAATAAGTATCCTTTTCCAAGGATCGATGACCTCTTTGATCAGTTGAAAGATGCAAAAATATTCTCCAAGATTTATCTTAGGTCAAGTTATCATCAAGTAAGAATTAAAGAAGAAGACATCAACAATACTTCTTTCAGAACAAGGTATGGTCATTATGAGTTCACAATGGCGCCCTTTGGATTATCAAATGCACCAGTTGTCTTCATGTGTTTAATGAATGGTATTTTCAGAGAATACTTAAATAAGTTTTCATTGTATTTTTAGATGACATTCTTATATATTCTAAGTCAAAGGAAGAGTATGCACAACACTTGAGGATGGTATTACAAGTATTAAGGGAGCATCAATTGTATGTCAAATTGAGCAAGTGCTCATTTTATCAGAAGCAAATTCATTATTTGGGACATATCATTTCAGAGGATGGGATAACAATGGATCTTGAGAAGATAGAAGACATTAGAGGATGGTTAGCGCCAAAGAATGTGGCAGAGGTCAAATAATTCATGGGCCTTGTTGGCTACTATAAGAGATTTATTGAAGGATTCTCAAATATTGCACACCCAATCACTTCCTTGCAAAAGAAGGGTGTGAAGTTTCAATGGACATTGAATTGTGAAAAGAGTTTCCAACACTTGAAGCAATTATTAAAAAGTTCTCCAATACTAAGGATTGTAGATCCAAATGAAGAATTCATTGTATGCACCAATGCATGTAAAGAAGGACTTGGTGGAGTCCTCAGTCAAAATGGGTTTGTTGTATTTTATGAATCAAGGAAGTTGAAGGAGCATGAAAGACTCTATGCCACTCATGATTTTGAGTTGGCAGTTGTAGTGCATGCATTGAGGAAGTGGAGGAACTACCTCATGGGGAAAAGGTTTGAGCTGAGGACAGACCATAATGGTTTGAAATATTTATTTGATCAACCAGCTCTAAATGCTAGGCAAAGCAAATGGTTAAAATTTCTCAGTGAATATGACTTTGATATAAATCATATCAAGGGGAAATAGAACAAAGTGGATGATCCACTCAATAGAAGAGTGCATGATTTGCATGCTACAAGCATTAGCTGTTGGCAAATGTTTAACAGATAGCATATGCTTGTCATTGATGGCAAGTACAACAGTGAAGATGATAGGCAAACAGAAGACAAGTTCAGAGAGGTGAATGATCGAAAGCAATGAATAATCGAACGTAGCAAGAGCCGTTGGATTTGGTGCAGGGTTGCCGATAGCCGTCGGATCTGTGGAAGTTGCATAGAGAATAAGTCCCCGTGAACAAGAGGAGAGAAGTCCCGACAGGCATCGGGATATCGACCATTGGGAAATCAGAGTTCTTGAGGTCATGTGCATTAGGACAGCAGCGGTCGTGAAATCCTGACAGGATCTGGACCATCCATTCGTGTGGATGCGTGGCAGCAATCGAGCGCCACTGGGAGAAGCTCGACAGGAGGGTTTCATCGGCTAATCGGGAATCGGAGTTTCACGAGTCCCATGAACAATTACAACAGAAACCCCAAAATCGCAATGAAAGAAATCCCGACTGAACCTGAACCGTCAGATCAACATGTGATCTAGACCGTTGATCCAACTCACGACAGCAGACCACGTCATCTAGAGACACGTGGCATAACCAGGTAATGACAGGTGTCAGGAAAATTCAACACTTCAGGCACATGTAAGTCACGAATCAAAGTGACACATGTCAGTATTTAACACGTGTCAAACCATGTGTGACATCAGCAGAGATCAGAGAGATCTCACGAACTCGGGGGTTCGCAGGATAAAGGCCCAAGTATTGGGTGTTCAAATTCGCGATGCGTGAGGTGGCGAAGTGGCGAGAAGATCAGGACCGTCCATCTGGGAAGGATGCATGGAAGAGATCAGAGAGATCTCGCGAACTTGGGGGTTCGCAGGATAAAGGCCCAAGTATTGGGTGTTCAAAGTCACAAGGCGCGAGGACGCGAGGCGGCGAAGTGGCAAGAAGATTAGGACCGTCCATCTGGGAAGGACAGGTGGTAGAGATATCGAGAGATCTCGCGAACTTGAAAGTTCGCAGGGTGAGAGCCCAAGTATTGGGTACTCCAAGTGGCGAAGTTGCGAAGTTGCGAAGTGTCGAGAGAAACCATGAGGGACATGTGGCAGAATCGTAAGGTGGGCCCGTGAATAGACAGGTAGACACGCGTCGCCTAAGAAAGGGGAGTCAACACCCCGTTGACCTCTCACGTCTCGGGGATTCACGAGATAAGAGCATGAGAGTTCAACCCTAGAACTCACGAGGTCACGAGTAGCGAGATCACGAAAATATCAGGACAGTTGGATCACCAAGAACGTGGACCGTTGATCTGAGCTCCATCTCGGAGCCTCGCCTATTGCGACTTGGAGTGATGAGAACCTCCATCACAGGAATCGTGAGATGAAATATTGCGAGAAGATCAGGACCGTCGGATCACCAAGAACGTGGACCATTGATCTGAGCTCCATCTCGGAGCCTCGCCTATCGCGACTTGGAGTGACAAGAACCTCCATCATAGGAATCGCGAGATGTGAGATTGCGAGAAGATTAGGACTGTCGGATTACCAAGAACGTGGATCTTTGATTTGAGCTCCATCTCGGAGCTTCGCCTATCGCGACTGGGAGTGATGAGAATCTCCATCGAAGGAACAGTGATATGCGAGATCACGATGAGATCAGGACCGTTGATTCATCAAGATTATGAACCGTTGATCAGGGTCGATGAAGATTATAAGTTCGCAGCAAAAGTGCGAAACAGGTAAATAACGACAATACCCTTCAGAGTTAATCCAACAGTGCAGGTGAATTTGAACAAAATCGGAGGGCCACTGTTGCACAACACAGTGAAAACTGCCAGTAACCATTGATGGTTTCTACCAGAGGATGCGAAGAGACTTCGATGTGATTTCCAGAGGAGTAGAAGAGTCACATGGAATCTGCCAGTGGAATGAAGACGACTCGTGGAGGTGATTGATAGCTGGATGGGATTGAGGCTGTAACTGAAACAGAGAGGGTGAGCTCAACTGTCACAGAGAAGACGAAGAGTCTCAACCACCAGAGAGGTTGAGGAATCTCAGCATAACACCCAGTGATACTGGACACGTGAGGCAAACCACCAGAGAAGCTGAAGAGTCACGATGATGATCAGATAGAGCACTCGAGAGGTGGAGGATAATGACGGAGAGTATGCATGCAGAGGCATGGAGAACATTGAATGCACAAGGTGCACAGAAGCTATAAATACACGGTACAGAGAAGAGATGAAGTTGTTGTTGCCGCTGGAGGTTGTTGTGAGTGTTGTTGGTAAAGGTGATTCAGGTGTGAAGAAGGAGGAGAGTGCAGCCGCTGAATAGCACAGAAGAGGAACTGTGCAGAGAATGGAGATGGAACACAGAGCATAAAACGTAGAAGACCAGAAGCACAAGTGATGTGTGCAGGAAGGTAGTGAGGCAGACAGAGCAACGAGATGCAGCAGAACAGTGA
>JASDQU010223175.1:0-15236 GCA_032191745.1 Picea mariana
AAAAGTTATAGCAAAAATTCCATGGTGTCTCAGATGTAGCAGCGAAACCCCAAGACCTTGAGCTCTGATACCATATGTTAAGAACCAAACATCAATATAGCATAGAAAAACCTCAGGAAAAGTACTCAATGCCTTGAAAAAGAGATAATTTCAGATAATAAGCCTCTTCGAGGGGTCAACCTCCTTTTACACCACTTAAATGTTCAAGTACAAGATGATTCAAAATGAAAATGTCTCCTTGGTATATATAGGAGACTAGGAGGTATAATTATAACTAATGGCCTAAAGACGACATAAATAAAATAAGATTACTAATCTAATGTGCCCCAATTAAGGGGTTATAGGCCAATATTAGGGCTTAACAAAATGAATTGCATTCACATGCAAAATTGCATCATACAAGTTGTGATAAACTACTGCAACTTGTCATATTTTCAACAGAAATGGATACATAAGGCTGAAAAAGTGCATCTACAACAGAAAAATGAAAGCCTTACTTGTTAAAGAAATCTAACCATTTCTTACCAAGCCAATTCAATGGTGACTTTTTCTGCTGAAAATCCTCTTCTTGTGAATCATCTTGACTCACATTGATGATGTAATCTCCTCTTCCATTCTTGCCAGTCTCTTTATCCATATGCTTCTCGTGTTGTGGGTGAGTGGTTGGATGCAATGTCCAACATTGGTCAATGAGATGACCTCTCTTCTGGCAGTGAGTGCAAATCTTTTGCATCTTTTTTTCAAGTTGCCTTTTCTTGGAAAGTTTCCTGAATGTGGTCAATCTTTTCCAACATCTTGAAACTTGATGGTTATCTAAACCACAATATGTACATGGAATTTTTCTTCCATTTTTACATGCAAATTTACCATGCTTAACATAATCAAAAGAAACCGAATTATAGGTAGAAATATACCTTGAACATTCATCTTTATCGCCTTCTTGAGGAGGTGAATTTGAAGAGTTACTAGCTCTCTTTTGAAGACCAACAAAAATTTTCTTGTCCTCATGGCCATCACAACTCTCTTGTTTCACACATTTGCATTCATCTTGAACACATACTTTGCATGCTTGAGGGATTGAACTTGCAACAAAAGTTCTTGAACATTCACCTTTATCGCCTTCTTGAGGAGGTGAATTTGAAGAGTAACCAGCTCTCCTTTGAAGACCAACAAAAATGTTCTTGTCCTCATGGCTGTCACAACTCTTTTGTTTCACACATGTGCATTCTTCTTGAACACAAACTTTGCATGCTTGAGGGATTGAACTTGCAACAAAAGTTGTTCTTGGAACTGTTTCCCTTGTCTCCTCAACTTTGGAATATGCTCCATCTTTCTGTTCATATCCAAGACCACAATACTTGGGCCTCTCCTCAACAACAATAGGATTAACAATGCCTTGTGCATGCTTGCCTAACCCTCTACCTTCATAGCCCATTTTTAACAATAACTTGGATCCTATTCCTTTAGTGTGATTTTCAAAAACAAAAAAGAATTCATCTTGAGAGGAATTTGAAGAAAAAAAAACATTACATACCTCATGTTCATGCATGTACTTGGTAAGGGTTTCCTTTTCCTCATGGAGTTGAGTCTCCATCTCATGCAACTTTTCAAGAAGCTAGTGCTTCTCCTTCATGGCCATCAACTGCTCTTGAAGGACAATCCTCTCCTTTATATCTTCCCACACCTCTTGCACCACATCTCTCATGGTTAGAAACTCTTCCAACTTTTCTTTGTCAAAGAACATGGCTAATGAAGATGTATGAGAACTCTTGTTGTTTGAAGCTTCCTCCATCTTTGCAAGATATCAAACTTCAACACAAAACTTGCACAATAATACCAACAGCTAAATCTCTAGCTATCAATGCCAATCACATGAGAAAAATCTATGCTCTGATACCACCTGATCTGAAAATAGGGGGCTGACTTGTTTTTCTATGCAAGCACCCTCTACTCCATTAAAATAAACTTCAGGACCTTGCTCAATGTCTTAGTTGTGCAAGAGAAATTATGTGTCAAGTTTAGGCTTCTTTTATGTGCTTATGTGTCAGGTTCTTTAAAGGGTGAAATGTTGTTTAAATAAATACAACAACAACATAACATGCAACAAAATATAACCAACAACTCACAACAATAAGAACATGATAAAGGAATTCACCCCCAACTGGTCTACATCTCCTTGAGCCTCCATCAATGGACTAGGCTCTCTGGGATTAGTTTGTCAAATATTATTTTACAATATTCTTCTCAACTCCAATGGATTTAATGACTATAGCATTGGGTTTAGAATACATAAAAACCCCAAAAATGACTAATAGAACTATGAAAACGGACCATGGCTCATCCGGGCATGACCTCTTCTACATGTGGCCTTGAGCTTCCCTAAGCTTCCTTGTGGAAAAAACACCTGTAAAAGTCCTCAAATGCCTCTGAACCTGTCTCAATGTGTTTAGAGCATAATAATTAGTCAAAAATGACTATTCAGTCACATAAAATAGACTTGGGCTCATCTGAGCACGACCTCCTTCAATGGTGGCCCTAAGCTCCCTGAAACTTCAAAGTAGAAAAAATTGTAATAGAAATCTTCAAATGCCTTTGAAAATTGTGCCAATGGATTCAGAACATCCAAAAACCCATAGCTGGGGTTTTTCGGCACCTCATTTGGCCAAAAGATGAAGAAGTTAGGCCTCCTACCATTTTCCTCCTTCAAGCTTGTTGTCTCCGGTTCGCCAATTCACACCTCCTGTGTGAGTAACCTGGCTTCTGGGTGTTTCTAGTGCCTAAACCAAGCACACGTGCACATCTCCACAAAACACACCAATATGTCGCACTGTTAGCGAACTAAGCTCTTGAATATCGGAGGTGTTGGGCGCATGGGGGCCATGTGGCCACGTCCCAACGCAAATTAAGCACCCGTTGCCACCGTTCAACATGCATGTGACAAGTGGCTAGGTGCATGGCTGGGGAACGTTTGAAAAATGTGCACGCAAATGTGTAGTGGAGGTCACATGGGCAAGCGTATGTGAATGGGGGTTGGGGGCTAAGCCCCAGCCCGGACCCCCGCCAAACTAAACAACATATAACTTTAAATAAAATTTAAACCATGATATGGTAAGGAACATATGGAAAGCACGCTGGTTGGGTAGCCTTTTCCAAAGCTTTGACCATAGAGGAAGGTCCAGGGTTCAATCCCCACGGACTCCATAAAATTTTAGCATATCAAAACGGGGTGCCACGTGGCAGCCCATACCTGGGCCACGTGTCTCAACATCATTCACTCAACATTTATCAAATCAAAACCCGCCACATAAGCATATGCCAACTTAGCATTAACACATCATCTTCCACATGTGAGGCCGTACCCCTGCCACGTCAGCATGTACAGATTGTACAGTCAACATTTTTTACCTGTTTGGCAAATCGAGCAGAATGCGATATCTCACTCATCTGATGTCCGTTTGACCCCGTTTGAAGTGCGTTGGGTTAGTGACGATGAGGCCTATGCACCCATTCATTTTGAAATGATTTTGAACACTTTCATTTTTGGGCTAAATTTTGATCCCTGGTCCAGATTCTGATCATGGGAGAACATGTGTTTTTGAAAGTTAAGGCAAAGAGAAGCTCGCTAAGATTAGGAAGTTGCCCAAAGTTGGTAACAAGATATTGTGGGCCTTTTGAAATATTAGAAAAGATAGGGCCAATTGCATACATGTTATATTTTATTGCATCCATGAGAGTGCATAATGCTTCATTGTTAAAGAAATATGTGCATGATCCTAACCACGTCATTGATTGGAATGTGATCCAAGGGGAGCACGAAGGGGATTTCTGAGTGGAACGGGTACACATCCTAGACTGGAAAGTCAAGGTGATTAGGAAAAAATCCATAGGGTTGGTAAAGGTTCAATGGACCTGCTACGGTCTTGAAGATGATACATGGGAGCATGAAGAAAACATGCAGGTAAAATACTCGTAACTTTTTGATAGTTTTTAAGAAAAAATAATGCAAGACTCCATTTTGAGCAGCGGAAATTTTGAAACCACATCTTCAAGTACTAGCCAACTGCATTGGGGACATTGATAAAATAATGGCTCATTCATTAGGCTATTCTTGATAAACAGATGGTGCATCCCTTGGGTTATCCCTGATAAACAAATGGTGCCTTCCTTGGGTCGACGAGTTGAGAGGAAAATGAGATTTTGGTTGGAGTTGTTGTTGGAGTTGTTCAAATTGCAAAATTTTGTTTTCTAAGTATTGTAATGTAAATTTGCATATATGTAAATCGGTATAGAGTGCACCAAGGATGGCTCACAATTGTAGGGGAGGGGGAATGTAACATCCCCACTATAATCCCAAGTTTAATTAATGCTTATGTAGACATATTTTGTGGCTACTTCCAAAGTGATGTAATATGTGAATTGTATTTCGATGTTTTAATAATAAAATGTGATGCCAGCTGCTAAGGGGACATGGACAAGAGATGGTGGTTGAATTAATCCACAAGAGGGGGAAGTGTCTAGGATAATGGCCAAGAGGGGTCCAAGGGGGAAATTACCCATGTATATTGATTTAACCCTTTTCCCTAAATCTGCTATTTGTATATGAACCTTCCCATTTCTGATTGAGTGTTTCCAAAGCCAATCATTGAATACATGTAAGAGGGTGGGTGTGAGTGGTCACGTCCCAAAGTTATTGGGCACATGGGGTTGAGTAAAATCAGCTTGGGGAAGAGTGTGAGTCAAGAAATGCAAGCCAAAGAGAGGAAATATGTATGGGTTGGGGACATCAGCTCTAGTTAGTCAAGTTTTGTGCATGTGAGGAAGAAGAGAGAAATAAATAGAGCTGAAAGTTTTTATAGCCATGGAGGCTGAATTCTAGAGCAGGCTAGAGTGTAATTGGAGATGGAAAATTGAAGAGTCAGGTTGTCAGTCTTGGAGAGTGAACTCCTATGTGAGTTTCACTGAAACAACAAGTGGTTTTTGTTGGCTTGTTGATAGTTTTCCTAGCAACATTTTCCCTTGAGTTCCCAGCTGAGAGATTCCTAGTCTCATGTGCCATAAAGACCTTGATAAACGAATGGGATGCTTGAGGGACTGATATCGGTGAAGGCATACATTTCTTGGGTTGGACAGGTCAAGAGCAAGAGAGCTAGTAGAAAATCAGGATAGCTATAGGAAAACATTAGTTGGGTTGAGAGTTTTATGAGCTATGAGTGGACTGTGAGAGACCACCCTCTTTTTTGGATTGCTATCCTTAGCTTGGGGGTGAATGGATGTTGAGATTTGGAAAAATCAGTCTATGGTTGGGTGGAACGTCTGTATCAAGTAGTTGGTTGCACAACTATTGTGAAAAGATAAGTGTTTATCTTGTTGTTATGTTAAATTATGTGTTTAATTGTTGTGCATGAACTCTGTGTATTTGGAGGTGATTTATATGATGTTGTAATGAGTTGTTTAGCTGCATTTCATGTTGATTATTATCATATTGTAGATGCTTCTATTTTGTGGTTCTAGACAGTAGCTAAATATGTTTTAATTCGTAGTTGTAAGCTACATGAAATCAACTAGATGTAAATGAATTATTTAGTTAGCAAAAATTTCATTTTTAAGAGTATTATGCACTGTAATGTCCCTCGGTTGGGATGGGGGACATTACAATTTCCATTCTATTTTTTCTCTCTTCTGTTAGGGTTTTGAGGTTTCCAATGGACAAGGGTTTTCCCTGTGCTATCACTCTATGATATAATGGCAGGCTTCAACAATATTTCTCGGCCCAATATCTGAGGGATCCAACTAAGGAGGCTTGATTGTACCCTTATTTGCACTACCCAATTACCCAAGTATGCAAGAGTAGTCTTCCTGAGTGCTATTCTCGGTGCCACTTTAGTAGCCAAGCGATTTATTGGATGATCTATGGCTGATTTCTAGAGACCCATGGGACTCCCTATATACCGATGGGTATGTGGGAGTGAATGGTCATGTATAGGTGTTGTTGTATCAAGTATTTGGTTGCACAACTATTGTGAAAAGATAAGTGTTTATCTTGTTGTTATGTTAAATTATGTGTTTAATTTGTGCATGAACTCTATGTATTTGGAGGTGATTTATATGATGTTGTAATGAGTTGTTTAGTTGCATTTCATTTTGATTATTAGCATGTTGTATATGCTTCTATTTTGTGGTTCTAGACAATAGCTAAATATGTTTTAATTCGTAGTTGTAAGCTACATGAAATCAACTAGCTGTAAATGAATTATTTAGTTAGCAAAAATTTCATTTTTAAGAGTACTCTATTTTTTCTCTCTTCTGTTAGGGTTTTGAGGGTTCCTATGGACAAGGGTTTTCCCTGTGTTATCGCTCTCTGATATAATGGCGGGGTTCAACAATATTTCTCGGCCCAATATCCGAGGGTTCCAACTAAGGAGGCTTGATTGTACCCTTAACTGCACTACCCAATTACCCAAGTATGCAAGAGTAGTCTTCCTGAGTGCTATTCTTGGTGCCACTTTAGTAGCCAAGCGATTTATTGGATCATCTATGGCTGATTTCAGGAGACCTATGGGACTCCCTATATACCCATGGGTATGTGGGAGTGAATGGTCATGTATATGTGTTGTCTAGTGTGGTACTACTTGAAGGGGTAACAACAAGGGTAACAAAGGTTTTTAACAAGGTGAAATAATGTGTTTCGAGTAGCCATGTGAAATAGTCTATATTTACACGTGTTATTCCCCAACCAAAGTCTTACCTGTCGAATGAAAAATCATTATGTTTAAAAGACACTGGTAGTAGACATCTCTAGCCTGCTTTTTTTTTTTTATAAATCTGTAGAGGAAATTTCTTTGATACCACTTGTAAGGTACTAGATGTATTATGCAAAGAAAAAATATGATTGTTATAACAATTGTTAGTAGAATGATCAAAATAGAGAGCATAATGACACAATTGATTCCATAAATGATACCTTTATTATATCGATAACCAAGTTCACTTCCTTGTTTGAGGGGGCAACCTCTAGTAGAGCATATCTCAAGTACAAAGTGGTTCTCAAGACAAAAATTTTCCATGCTTTCTACCCCTATTTATACTATTTTTATCTTCTGGAGAACATTCTAGACGAAGAACTTTCTAGAGTCAGAACCTTCTAGTAAGTCTTATTACATTAGAAATGTTCACATTATTACATAGGCCTTATTTACTAATGTTGACCTTTGTTACATAGAGAAATATATTATTCTATCTAGTTGATGGATTAGGGAGGTCAAGACCCTAACAAATATTAACAGATATATTAAATTGATGTAAGAGTGGTAGGTGGTAGATGTCAACTCACCAATTTATGACAACATGGGTTGAGTACAACCACTTTTTGGGATATGTGAGAGCCAAGCTTGCATGAGAAGAAAAGGAATTTCGAGTGTATTTTTGGGAGCAGTTTTTACATGTTGATTTTAAGGAGGAAAGAAGAGATTTGGGTGCTATGAAAGAGCAGTAGCCATGGTGTGTGTTAGAAAAACCATGAAAGAGCTAATTTGTGTGCCCAAATTTGGGCTGTAATCTTGTAAGTGCATTTCCTGTTGAGTAAATGGCTCAAGAGCCTTAAGAAGACTGATGTGAGAACTCCAAATTACAACTGATATTTCTTGGATCCCCTAAATGTGACGTGTCCTAGCCAACCATGCACTGGATCATTGGAAGGAAATGGAAAGGCTTGAGGGAATGCGTGGCAGAGAAGGGGGATCACATTCATTGGGTTGTGTAGGCCGAGGGGAAGAGAGCTAATGGATTGGAAATGTAGTGAGAGTTTGAAACTTGGGTTTTGGGCTATTGTGTGTGGATAGTGGATAGCCAAGAGGGCCAAACCTCCTTTTGGAGTCATACTTTCATCTCAGGGTGGCGTGTTGTTGAGAGAAATGGAACACAACACCTATGGATGAGAGGAACGTCCCTTGTATGCAACCAATAAGTTCTTCACAAAAAAATAAGTGTTTTGTGTGAATTCGTATGGTTAAATTCCATTGTGTAAATTTATATTCGAATGTTGTTGTGTTGCTTGAACAATTGTATTCACATTTTTATAATTGTTTTTAATTGCATGAGTAATTTAGCATGTTGTCTATTGTTAATTTTATTGTGTCAAAGAAAAAAAATTAATGGGTTTAGTAGGATTGGTATTTTACAATTGGCATGAAAGCTGAAGGTTGTAGTACAGGGCCTATAAGGGACCGTTATAGAACCACATGTTGTTACCTGTGTGGATTTGGGTGGAATTTGAGTTCGCCCAGTAGAAGAAATATGGGTCAAAAAAACCTCAAAATTTAATTTGTGTGTTAGTATTTTTGGTGAAGAGGTTTATTCAAAAATCTAAGTGATCAAATACAACTACTAAGTGGTCGAGTTTGTCCCAAGGAGGTGATTATGAAGTTTCATGGAAGTTGTGAACTTGTGAGTTTGCATTTTGGGGAAAATTTGGCTAAGTGTAGAAAAGTTATTTTTTCCCAATATAGTGTGTTTCGGCAAAGAAAACACATTGTGCACCGAAACATCAGTGAGGAAAGGAGATCCCACGCTATAACGTTGACGAGGAAAGAAGATAGTGTGCTGAAATGTCAACGAGGAAAGAAGATCATGCACTGAAACATTGGCGAGGAAAGAAGATCATGCACTGAAACATTGGCGAGGAAAGAAGATCATGCACCAAAACGTCGGTGAGGAAATATGATCTGGCACCAAAACATCAACAAGGAAAGAAGATATTGTGCCAAAAATTCAGTGAAGAAAATATATTTTGGCACTGAAACGTCGACGAAGAAAGTTATTTTAGTGCCGAAATGTCGGTGAGGAAAAGTCTTTTGGGCGTTGAAACATCAACAAGGAGAAAATATCTTTGATTGTCAATAAAGGGCATGTGTTGGTGTGAGAGAAATATATTTGATTATTGATAAAGGGAATGTATTGATGAGAGAGAAATATATTTGATCGTCGATAAAGGAGAAGAGAAGAGGAGAAAGGGAAGGAAAAAAAATAGAAAAGTTTACAAAAAAACATTTGGAGTAACATGAAAATTCCAACACATATGTAGATGAAATTTAAAGGGTGTGTTTGTTGTGACGAGGGCTACAAGGGTGCCAATGAAAGCCACTAGTTAATTCTACTTCAATTTTCTGAAAAATGCAAATTAGTGTGTTTTGAAGATCAGGGTCATGATTAGTGACTGGGACCCAGATTAAGATGAAATTTTATAGATATATCATAAATCAGGCATGAAGATATCCAGTTGGGATTCTAGCAAAATTCAAAAGGGTTTGGAATGAAGATTCCAAAACAGGGAAAAATCCACTATTCCCGGGCACTTTTTGGGGATTCTAGAAATATTTATAGGAGGAAAAGAGACCTCAAATCAACAATCTAGAAGATTTTATTTATTCAACATTTTAACTACTCATAAATCTAGACAACTTTGTCCTGAGGGATTTTTTTTCCGGTTTTGCTCTGTTTGGGATATAACGTTTTTTTGATAAAAATTCTAAGTCTGGAGAAAATGAAAAAGGACAAAGTATCTAAATTTAGATTTATACAGAAGTTGGATGGATCATCACATATTGAATCTAAGAGTTGATTTGTATTTAAAATTAGGAATAATATCAATGCTCAATATAAAAAATTTCCCAGTTCTCACTAGATTTCTTTCTACAAGAGGAAGAAATTAGCCTTTGAGATTTATGGTACCAATGAAACAGGTGCAAAAAGGGGTGAAACTGTTGATTTCAGAGAGCCATAAATTTCAAATAAAAAATAATAATAAGGTACAAGTACATCCATTGGAAATCTAATCTAAAGGACAACATGACAAAAGGATTGAATTCTCTGAGGAAGCATCTGGTTACTTTATAAAGTTGCAGGAAAAAAGGTAATTGGACTCTGTGAACCATGCAATTGCTCAATGTGCAAGTTTTCCAATTGATATTAGTTTTGGAAAAACATTTCCAGATATTAGGGGTACATGCCAAAGGTGATTATTGGTTCAGAAAGAGTGTTGATACTCATGATAGTTCCTATGCATAGGTATAGAGGCACATTTGGAAATGCAACGACCTAGTAATGGAAAAAGGGGTTGATCTTTAATAACATAATATCGTTGATGAGTAGGGGAAAACTCAAGAAAACAATGTCGTGTCAAGGTATTTTTAACAAGAACATCATATTTCCTATGAATAATATTGTGTGGTTTTTTTGCATATCATAACTCCAGGGTCCAATGGATAAGGAAGAAGGGTAGATCTTAAAGAGTTGGCTGAATCAATAAAGAGCTTGTGGAATGAAGTGAAGATAATGAAAATTTGATAAAGGGATCATGAAGAGAAGAGACAAAAACAATATTTAGATTCCATATAATTTGAATGAATTGAAAAGGAGAATCAATAGGGATTCTCACAAGGAACACGAATCCAACAGGTAAAGGATGACATCAATATGCATAGGAACGCAAGGTAGGCCTCCATAGAATTGAAGGTGGAAATGTGATGATGGATGTAAATCTTGCTACAAAAGAGAAAGCGGATCTCATGGGTGATGTGTGACTCATGGGATGGGTGATTCATTTCTATGTGCAAGCATGGGAATGACTAGAAAAGAATTGTGTCAGTTTCTTTTGTGTAAAAATATTCAAAGCAAGAAATCCATTTATGTTATCAAAGTGTGTAGTGTAAGCAAGATATAGGTAAAAGAAACTCAGAAGGGGAATAATGAAGGTTCATTTCACTTAAAAGTGTCAATGGAGAAATGTAGGATTCCATTGGGAGCATATTGGTTTTGAGTGGACGAAACAAGGCTTCACAGGAAATCACTCAATGAAGTGAACAAAAGTGTTCAAAATTTGAGCAAAGCCAACAAGAGGTAATGGAAAGAGGTGACATAGTGTTAATAGGTAAGCTGGTTGGAGGATACTACAATATCAAGGTGAAGGAATGATATATAGTACCACATTACAAGGTGCTGGAAGGTTCAATCAAGGAAAAATAGGGGCATAATTGCAAAAGTGGAAGCAGTTACCAATAGGGCATATTGGTTGGAACTGCCAAATAGCCAAGTGGGACTTGCGTGGAAAATGTCAAGATCAGGGAATAATAGTGAAAATATGAAAATAATGATAGTGCACATGGCCACAAATATCTAGAGGGGTTCATGGATGACTACATGGAGTGCAAGAAGTTAAACACAGGTATGCACTGGAGTGTATAATGGAAGTGATGCTTGGTGCATATAATGAAGCTAGGATGCATATGAATTAGTAGGCATGACAATATTGAATTCTTAGTGCATATTGACATTCATTATTGCATGTAGGAATACTTGGACATGCATATGGAATACTCATAGACTGAGAGTAGTAAGTTTTTATATATGTGCAATAATGATGTCATGATAATTGAATATGACTAGTGATGGACTACGTATCCATGACAAATGTTTATAGCATGGTTGAAGAGGTTGATGGTGTTGATGTTGCATATGAAATCCATATGTACAAAGACAAATGAGGATGGTAATAATGTTTATAAAGAGGTTGGTGAAGGGATCTTGTGAGATTCTACAAATATGGTTGATCAGGCAGTACCAAGTAAATTGATAACAACCATGAAAGTATACATTTGGGTTTCTTATGATGCATAAATGTTTAATGGAATTGAGGTAAGAGTTCTCTTATCTAAATTTCAATATTTGGAATAAGGAATATTATGAGAATGACACTCTATTGGATGTGGTAAAGGAAAAGGGCCTTGAGTATAAAAATGTTGATTAATGCTTGAATGCAATTATATGATATTTAATTGCATAGTATGCTATGTTGGTTATGAGATCATAAGCAAGTCAAGTCAGGAGACATACTCCTACTATAAAAATGAATGCCCATAGAGATAGCCATGTGTGAGGCCATGTTTTGGTTGAATATGGAATGGATATAGCACCATACAAGTGCTCAATGGTCTTCCCCTATATAACTGATGTTTGGATTGCAACCTCTTTGTCGACACTAAAGAGCACTAAAGGATTATATTCCTAGTGTTGTGTATGGGTCGAAGAGGAAGGTATCCAAATGATAAAACAAGTAAATGGGGAAGAGTTTGTATGATGTATCAAGGCATTGCATAGATCTTCCAAATGGCCATGGTGGAATACATGATGACATAGATATGTGGTATTCTGGAATCAATGCAAGATTGCATTGAGTAGATTTGGCCATGGGTATTGGTACATTGTTTTATTTCTAATGTTCGATTGAATTATGAAAATATTGGTGTGTTGGTAATGCATAATAAATGATAACTTAATTCCATTTAATACAAATATTAGTTGGGAGTGATTAAATTGTCGGTAAGATACAATTCTGAGATCATTTTATGAGTTATCATAAATGTTGCAATGAAAGTATAATGTGCATAAATACGGACAATTTGTTTGACTGAATGAAAGTTGAGAAAAATTGCAAGAAGAATGGTCTCAAGTATGGAAATGGTGTAATCCCATAAGGAAGACCAATTCCTGCTATTGCAAGAGCCAAACATTATGAGAATGAATCTCATATTGGAAAATTTGAATTTTCCCTACGAAACAGATTTGAAAATTAACAAGTAAAATTGTTATGATGATATATCATGATGATTGTATGTGTGTATAGATGAGATAATGGATATTGAAGTTGGAAAGCTTGGGAAGAAGGCTATTTTTAGGAAATTGGAACCCTATGATTTCCACCAGGTACAAATTTCTAGTGGGAGTCTAGTAGTAATTTGGTGTTCTCCTTGCATAAGAACACCTTGGAAAATGATGGATCACCCGAGGAGCTATGTAGCAAAGAAGGGAATTCATGAGCCTGGAGGGTATGCATAAAAAGGAAGAGGTAACTTAGTAATTCATATGGCATGGTGATTAGAATCATGAGGGTGTGTCTGAAAGAATAATGAGATGAATTCTTACCCGTGGAAGTTGTGTGAAGCACATGATAGCCATACAGATAAGAATTGTTTTATAGTTACAAACTTATTTTGAATACATGTTATATTTTGGAGTTGAGAACCCTATGAATAAGATAATTGTTATATGATAATGGATATAACATGTATGTTTTCATGATGGATATATAGGAATATTTGAAGAAAGAAGACATGAATTGAGTACTTGGAAAGAAGAGCACTGGAAGGAAATGGAGCTCAGGGACAAAAGCATGGAACGAGTAAAGTCCAAGTAGACTTGTTTCATATCTGAAGAATCAAATTGGATTTGAAGGATGCAATGAAGGAGACACATCTATGACTATTTGAAGGTTTGGATATTCCATTATCACAATTGGAGTTCCTAGAGCCACAACTATGATACTTCCTGTATGACCTTGTGTTGGAGCCCTGGAGGGAAGTGGTATAGCCTAAGGGACTGTGGTGCAAAGAGAGATTGTTGGTTGGAATTGTTGTGGGAATTGACAAACTATGAAAGTTGTTGTAGATGGAGTTCATGGAGCCACATCTCTCAGACTTCCTAGTCGGTTTATGTTGGAGCCCTAYAGGGGAGTGGTACAACCTGAGGCACTATAGAGAAGAGAAGGGGGTACACCTCCTTGGGTTATGTAGACTAAGGGGAATGGGAGTTTTTTKGTTAGAATTGTTACAAGAGTTACCGAATTGTGAAATCATTATGTATGGTTTCAGGCTGGAGTGTCTATGTATGCATGTTTTGGGCTAGAAATCCTATGTGATATTAGGTYGGGAAGCCTATATGTTGAATGAAGGTTGGGGAGCATAGAATTGTAATTTGTATGTACAATTTTATGGTTCTTTGTACCTAGTTAAAAAATAAGGGGGAGGGGATGTAACATCCCCAATTTTAATCCCCACAAATTATAATGTAATTATGTAAATGTGATTTCGGTTGGTGAATCGATATGTTGGGTCAGAGAGCATGTACTAATTTATATGGATGAGAGCCAAGATATGTATTTGTACATCAAAATAATTGATGAAAATAATAATCGTTGGCTATGATACAAGCATGATGGTAACAACGAGGGGCTATGATTCCACAACAGAGGGGGATAAAGGGGGGTTCAAGGCATTACCCATTTCTATTAATTCATTTATTTTCATATTAATGTTTATCCCCTTTTAAATATGAAAAGACATATTAAATTTGTTAAGAGTGGTACATAGGAAAGTTCAACTCACCAATTTATCATAGTATGGACTGAGTACAACCACTTTCTTGGAAATGTGAGAGTCAATCTTGCACCAGAAGAAAAGGAAATTCGAGTGTATTTTTGGGAGTATTTTTTACATGTTGATTTTAGGGAATAAACAAGGGAGCTAGGTGCTAGGAAAGAGAACTATCCATGTTGTGTGTTAGAACAACCATGAAAGGTTTGAGTTTTGTGCCCATATGTGGGCTATAATCCTATAAGAGCATTTCCTTTTTAGGAAATGGTTCAAGAGCCGTAATAAGGATGATATGAGTACTCCATATTACACCCGAGAGTTAATAGAGTCCCTAGCTATGAGGTTTCTTGTCCAACCATGTGCTAGAGCCATGGAGGGAAGTGGGAAGGCCCGAGGGACTACATGGAAGATAAGGCGGATCACATTCCTTGGGTTATGCAGGTCAATGGGAAGAGAGTTGGTGGATTGGAAGGGTTGTGGGAGTTTGAAACTTCAGTTTTGGGCTACTGTGTGTGGAGAGTGGAAAACCAAGAGGGTCATACCTCATTGTGGATTCATAGCCTCATCTCAGGGGTGACCCATTGTTAAGAGAAATGGAACAACAATGCCTATGGATGGGAGGAATATCCCTTTACACAACTAATCAGTTCTTCACAAATAGAATAAGTGTTTTGTGTGATTTCTTATGGTTAAATTCCTCTATGTAAATCTATATTTGAATTTTGTTATGTTGCTTGAACAATTGGATTCACAATTTTATAAATTTTGTTAATTGCACGAGTAATTTAACATGCTTCTATTGTTAATTTTATTGTTTCAAAGAAAAACATTTGATGGGTTTAGTAGGCTTGGCCTTTTAAAATTCTATTGGGTATAAATGGTGTCATAGTTGTGATCTTGATATCCATGTTCATTCTTGAGGGTGTTGTTTTAGTCTAAGGAAAAGTACGTAAAGCCATTGGTAGATCCTTACACAGATAAATACACATTACAACATCATATATAGAATCATATAGAGACACAAGTGCACATACA
>JASDQU010223179.1:17762-31313 GCA_032191745.1 Picea mariana
TGCCACCATCAATAAAAACATTCATTCCTCCATCGTCGCCTCAATTGAGGAATTCAAGGAAGACCTCAAACAAGACATGAATACCAAGCTTGAATCTGTCTCTTCGATGATCTGTACCAGGCTGCATATCCCTGTAGATCCCCCTTTATCTGACCCACCTTTTCATACCGAAGCTGAAACTTCCTCTCATTCCCATAATTTTCATCCCCATCAATTTCAGCATGACCTACGCCTTTCGCAGGTGGATGTGGCCAAATTTGATGGCTTGGATCCCACTAGTTGGGTAACTCAAATGGAACATTATTTCTCTTTGTACGACATTACAGATGACTTGGAAAAACTCCGGTATGGTGTTCTCCATCTATATCAAGAATGTTGGCAATGGTGGAAATGGAGAAAAACTGCCCGTCAGGGGTATGTTGCTTTGACACTGACACCAACCATTTATGTCTTTTGACAAAGTTGAAACAATCTGGCACAGTGGAAGAATTTATAACTGCTTTTGAGCGACTGGATTTTCATACAGAGGGCATGTCTAATGCTTTTTTCCAAGAATGTTTTATCAATGGCCTCAAGGATGAGATTCATGCCCATTTCCTCATGGCTTGACATCAGAGTTGGGTGGAGGCCACTAAACGATCTAAGGAATCACAACAGGTTGTGTTATCACACTAAATTTCCTTGGGTCTTTTAGTTTGTTTTTATTTTTTTTAAAGCCTTAGATTTTACCTTTTTAAAAATAAAAAAGTAGTTTTTTCATCCCTTTAAAGTTATGTTTGATAGGACCCCTTGGATGACTAAAATTTTTGAGTCATAGCTCATATTTTGATCCTTGAACCCTTTTAACTCATGGTTTATTCTTTTTTGGTCCAGCTCATGATTTTCCCCTAGGTCGATACCTCCCATGATCAAGCTGATGTGACACACCTCTCTCCTCACTCATGACCTCATAAGCATGCCTCATTGTCCTCGCTTACCTATCTAATCATATTTTTGAATTGGAAGCATTGCCTACTTATTAGGTAGTTCCGTAGCGCATGTCATGTTTATCATACTGCAACCCCAAGTCATGATTTCCACGACCGATATCATATCCCTTGTTTTCAATGCCAGAAGTCGATTAAAGAGCCTTTAAGAGATATCGCAGTTATATTCCTGGATAACGGTTTCTAATTTTGAAAACACAACAGTGTTGCGCTACGTGAATTCACCAACTATGATCAGGTGACCGCATGTCAACCAAATCTTACTACTGTGCGAGATTCCAGGGCCGAAGTTTCCTCATTTTCATCCTAATATTGTGTTGAAGAGCTCAATAGGTGTCTACTACGCAGGTACCCATTGTTACCTCCTCTGTGTATTAATCTTCATAGGAAATTTATGCTCGGGTTTTCATTTTGCTAAAGTTTGCACAACGGTAAAAGATTCATCCTTGTATGATAGCCTCATCTCCTTTCTTTTTCAGACCTATAAACCTCGTGGCCCGTATATGAGTCAGATTTCTGTTTTCTTCCTTAGCCCTTGAAGTTGCAAACTTTAGACTAGTCTATCCTCTACGTATGCCTTGCGCTACCTAGAGGTGCTACTTAACCTCTTGTTGCGTCCCCTGCCTCCTTTCATCTTGAAATTAAACATTTTTCTCAGTTGCATAGGGTCAGCCTTGCATATTTGAAACCCCATTCAAAGTCTTCTGAGCATTACCAAACCATTACAGAGCACTCAGTCTGAGTCATGGAGACCCCTAGATCGAAGAAGGAACATAAAGGAGGCAAGATAGTTAGGACAAAACCAGTGGACATGATTCTTTTTAACACAGAACCCATGGAAAGAGAGGCCTTTCAAAGAGTAGGGTGTCTCTTCTCCTGTCAAAACATGTAGAGAGGCCATACAAAGGTACCAAGACAGTTTGCATTGCAGTTTGATGGTAAGAAAACTAAGGTTGGGGATTTGGAGTTTGAAGTGACTGAAGCCTCCATCTCAACCGCAACAGAGATCCCCATTACAGGTGAAAGGTGGTTCAAATCCATGGCTTTGAGTTTAGCTTATGCAAAATATCTCTTTAAACCTGAATATCAAGCCAGTGACCTGTCCAAAAGTATGTCAAGGAGCCAATTGATTGAACAATTTGATAGACTACTGAAGATCATACAGAGATATTTTACTTGTGAAGGGAGATTCAACACATTATACCAGTACCATATAAGATTGTTGCTACATTTTACTGGTAAGGTTGAGATGAATATTACTTATTATTTGTTGATGAGTATAGATAAGATGTCAGATAGGATACAGGCCAAATCTAAAGATGTGGATTCTATCCTTTTCCACTTTGGATTAATTAGAATGCTAGTATCCGAGGAATTGGGAAAGAAAGATATTTCATGGGAGCATTTTGTGGTTACCTCTCATTTTAAGTTGGATCTAGCACCCACTCCTCAATCACAGAGGAAAAGTTCTTTGTCACCTACCAGTGCTACCAAAGCAAGGACTAGTAGGAAGAGAAAGGGTAGAGCCCATGTTCAAGTGTCAAAAGTAAACAAGCAGGTCATTGAAGTTGAGGAGGAAGTCTGTCCTTCTCCACACAAAGATTTTTCACCACCTCCTCCACCAGGGTTAGAAGAGGTGCCTCCTTCTACCAAAGTTACATCTAAGAGAGGGAAGAATCTTTTGTTTTCCCCTTCTCCTCTATTAGTCAAAATCAAAGGTAAAATACCTTTCACAAGGTCATCAATTCCTAAGGAGGATTATAGAGAGCAGTCCTTACCAGAGATCCCTATTCAAACGAAGAAGGGGAAAAATATTGAAAATCCTATAGAGGAGAAATTAGAAAACCTTGTACAAAACAAGAAGGGGAAAGGTGCTAAAGGAACTTTGGAGAAGAGAGATAAGACCTCTGAGAAAGGCATTGAGAATCCTGTCAAAAGAAAACAAGAATCCCTTGTACAGAAAGGTAAAGGTACTAAAAGACCTTTGGAGAGAAAGGAGGAAACCCTTGTGAAACACTTCGAGGAGCCTGTGGTAAGAAACGAAGAAACCACTGTGCAAAGAAAGAAGGGTAAAAGTAAGGCCACTGAGAAACCTGATGAGGTGGACAAAACACTTCCCATGCAGGAGGAAGAAGAGTCTGAGGAAAATCCTATTAAGACTGAGCATGCCACTGTCCCTCCTGACAGTTAGACCTACAAAAGACTTATCAAGCAGCTCAGAGATGCAAGGAAATAAATAGCTGGTCTTAAAGAAGAATACAACGTCCAATTGGCTCAGATGGAAGATCCCATGGTTGGCTACAATCATGCCCTTGACTTGGCAACGTTTGCAGCGAGAAAGGCTCTCCCTCTTCATAAACAACTGAAGAATCTTTACAGACAAAACATGGGCTTTGAGTCTCAAAACAGGAAGTTAAAGGAAGAGCTAAAACACTTTCAAGATAAGGTAGCCCAAAGTAATTTACAGGTGTTGGCTGAAGCTTCCATTGAGGATGATAAACTAGAAACTAAGGAGAGCACAACTACACAGAAGAAGCTGGTTAATGCTAGGAAAAATAAGTCTGTTGTGCCAATTGAAGATCCTCTTTCTACCAGAAAGAGTGTGAGGCTAAGTGTTAAAATGAAAATATAGATGGTAATGGTAAGCCCCATTTTTTAGAATTGTTCCTTTTTGGGAGAGTTAACTGATATGCACATACTAGTTGTGCCATCTATACAGGCTTCTAAGCGTTTAGCTATATGGATTTTGAGTTTTTATAAGTGATATCTTCACCCAGTGGTAAAAGGCATTACCTATGGTATGGTCAAGGCACCTAAGTAAAATGGTTTTGTCATCATGAAAGGACACACACTACTCTATACATATTCAAGATTGAAAGGTGTTGTGTTTTGTCAATGCTACCCAAACCTGTAAGAGATGTAGCGTAAGTGACGCTATGTAAAGGCGTTGCGTAATATTCCATAGAGAAAAAAATCATCATACGGGTGCAGCACAATGGCACTACCCACAGACACTATGTAATATTTGGCAGGGAGCAGGTTTACACATAGGCACAGCACAGGGGTGCTACACAATATTTCAACAGAGGACCAATGTTGGAGCATATATGCAGCACCATGGTGCTACCTATAGGCAATACCTTCTCTCCTTATTCTGTTTTATGGTGCACTACCCAGAGTTGATACCCAAGGAAATTGCCAACAAACACTAGGTATCTAGGAGGACTAGGCCAACAAATTTTTGGATAAGTTGATGATGGAGAAAGCTACAGAAGTAGCAGCTAGCATTTTGAAGACAACTACAGGCTCCAAAGGGACACATGGAAAAACAGGAGATGAGAACCAAAATAGGATCAAAGTAGTTAGAAGCATGATTGGATTAGTCACCAACATTTCCCTGTTTTATATCATAGGTTGTTATTCTAGTTGTTAGAAAAAATAAATGTTTAGAGATTTTCAAGTGAAACAGGCCAGCTCGTACCTCCAGCTGTTGCCTCCCTTTCTTGTTATATATAGATAGATCAATTTCTTTAGCAGGTTCGGATGGTTGAGCAAGGCTCCCTTTATTTTTTAATATTTTGATGAAGTAACTATGATTTAGTGATGTACTGGACTTAAGACTTTTTGGCTAATAGAAATAAGCTTTCTTTCTAGTCTATTTTCTTTTGTTGCTAAATGTTCATGCTTTGAAATATTCACATGAATTATTGTGGTGATGCTATGGTGGATGGTTGATCATTATATTATCATGATTTTTATTTAGCTTCCTCAGTTTCTGATGTCAATAAGATCTTGTGATTAGAAACTTTCTTCCTTATACTTTTGTAGACCTGATGTTTGCAACAGTCCCTACATGCCTCTCACTCAAGTTTTCCCTNTGAAGGTGAATCCTAGTGCTAACATTCAATTATGTTATCAATCCAAGAGTCACTCCTAGACTACAAATGAGAGTAAGCTTGGTAACCTAGAAATGTAAATGGACTAAAATAGTTTGAATAGGTGGATCAACAAGAGGAGAGTAAAAAGGAGGGCATCAGACTACTGCAAATACATTCCATTGGGCATGGAGTCATAAGATCCTACAGCTCAAAGCCAATCAAGATGCCTACCAAACAAAAGGCTTATGAAAATATGGATAGAAGAATAGAAGGTAAAAAAAGAGAATAATAACAACATAACAAAGATCCTTTTTGTAATATAGATTGAAGAGTGATTGAACAATAAAATGCGATTAAAAAGCAATTACCACAAATCCTTTGCATCTCATGAATTCATTAACCAAAGGTAGCTTTTGATCTTCAAAATCTGTAAATATTATTCAAACAAGATGAAAAGATAGAATGATAACAAAGAACACAAAGTCTGATAAGAAACTCTCATGAATCTCTAATAGCATAAATGTTAATTACAACAGGCCCTCAGGCTTACAATTGAGCAAATAAACTGCTCCTCTAGCTCTCTCCCCTCTTGGATCATGATCCCCCCTCCAAGAAATCTTTCCTTCCTTAAATAGAAAATAGCATCCTCATAACCTTAGGAGTTTGAATCCCATCTCCTCCATTGGATTCTAAACTTTGGAGATAGGTGGCAATAATCAAAGAGACAAAAATCCAAGAAGCTGCTAATTTTCAGGAATTTGTTGGAAGTCATTAATAAAATGTCTCCACCTCATTTCATGAGGCCTTTTCTGGAGATAAATCTTAGGTGAAGGTATCCCTTGACATATAACTGATCCTTGAGAATTCATTCAAATCCTCCTTGACAGGTGGAAACCTCCGAACAGGGCGAATATAAAAACCGTGACCACTACAGGAAATTAGGTAGGGCCGCTATGCAGATTTGGTAGCGCCACTTGTATGTCTAATATCTCTCAAACCATAACACATTTTGAAAACCTAAGAGAGGTTTTTGTTATTTGGAATGTTATGAACAAAAATGTCCTCCATTTTTCAAAAATATCTTCTAAATTGTTCAGAATCTAGGTTTCAAGTTAGTGACTAAAAACTGGTAAAATAACTCTGAACAATTCTTTTTCTACCAGAAATATTAGGTAGTGCCACTTATGCTGCGCATGTGTGAAGGTTTAGGTAGCAATGTCAAAACACGATGCCTTCAATATTGAACATGTGTAGAGAAGTTGGTGGTCTTTTATAATGTCAAACCCATTGTGTTTAGGTGTCTTGGCAGTATAGGTTGTGCACTTTACCACTGAGGGAGTTAACACTTTAGCAAAAACCCAAAACTCTGTTAGTTAGGCCTCTTCTAGCTGCAAATTCTTGTGCTAACATAGGCTCCATGGGCAATAGAGTACTCCCTGTGAGGCTCTAAGAACTCTTGTAGTTTCAGTGCCTTGTCCTATGTCCTCTCCCAACCTTTAACCTCTGTAATATGCTTTGATCTGTGACCTTTAATTGAAACTAAATGCAAATGAAAACTGAAACTGACAAAAATGATGCTTGTTCAACAAGATTATTGCACACACCTACTATAATTATTGGGAAAATGAAGCATTCAAGTTACATGAAACAACCAATGAAGCCATTTCATCATTTTTTAAACTGTTTGAAGCTTTGAAATGTGCTTCCTTAAGCACCAGAGATAATTCTTACTTTAAGGCACGTCAAAGAAACATTTGGAAATACACTTTCCATTGAAGAAATCAATGAGCCTAGACCCACTTTCTTCTTGCAGACAGGCTACAAATGGATCCTGAAAAACATCATCAATACTTGCCCCTGCGACATTGCTTTGTGTAAAAAGGAAAAGTATTGCATTAGATCCTTCCTCCACTGTGCTTGGTTGTTGTATGGTTTGCTGATTTTCTGATTCATCCTCAATGTATATGGCCTTGGTCCACTCTTGGTCATGAGGTGTATTAGGGAAAAGTCTTAGTGATGCTTGTATTTATTTAATTTCAACATTTCTCATATGATCACATGGCATTTGATCTTGGTTTCTTGATGAAAATGAGATTGTCTCTTCAAGAGGAATAGGGGGTTGATAGGGCAGTTCATCACAATTAGAAGTGTTTTGGAAACTACATTCTTCTGTCTTATCTTATGATTGTGAGGGATATTCATCATAGCTTGGCTTATGGTCCCAATTTCTCAGTTTTGCACCTTCTAAACTTAGATTATCATCTTCTTCTTCTTTTTCAGCAACAAAAATATGACACGAGGGTTGAAACAAGCTATTGTTTCTTTGATGGGAAGGGTACTTTTCTGATATAAGGTCTTCAACATATTGTTCATGGAAATCATCTTCATAATCATCATATAAAGATGAATTAGTGACCATTTGACTATTAATGGGTGAGGGAATTAGCACAATAGTTGGGATAGCTGGTTGTTCAATGAAAACATCCTCAAAGTCATCAAAACTTGGGAAATAATGGCACACTGGTTCATTAACAATAGGAGGGATTACAACAACAACTGGTAAGCTATGAATTCATTCATGACAAGCTACAACATGATTCTCATGATGAAATAAATCTGAACCTAAGATGACCTCTTAACTTAAAGAATCGAGAAAAGGAGGAGAAAGGGAAATGATGGATTGTCCATATTGATCATTCTCTTTGGGACCTGTGACATGAATGATGTATTTGTTCTTCAAATTTAGGAAAAGAATAATGAAAATTATCATCTAATTCCTTCTCTCTATAATCATCCCCTTCATCATCACTACTAGAGGAATCACTTGCTGAATCTTGAATATATGATGCATACCCCTCACAACAATTATCAAAAATTCTTTCAACTGGATAAATGATCTCGCAATGAGAATAAAAAACATCATGAAAGTCCTTCAAAGAGGAAATACTAGAAGCAGGGAGTGTTCTATACCATTTCCTCGCATCGCCTTCCAATGAATACATGAACATTTTCATCAATATATCTTCATGATGGATGTCAAGCTACTGCATCAAAGCATGAAATTCATGAACATGCTCAAAAGGGTTGTCATCATTACCTTCATAAAATATGGGCAACAGATCTTGCCATTCATCAATTTGAGGCACAAGATGTGGATAACCATCTATGGCTGAGAAATTGAGTGGGGCAAACCTCCTGGCCAGGATAGAATTCATAGCCATTTGATTTTTCTCATCCCCAGTGGAGTCATCAACATATTCTGAACAATGGAGTCGCCATGGTGAATGTGCATTCTTGAAGGTGTCCAACTTCAATCAGCATCTAAAGATGGATCTGTGCAATGTCATTTTTCTCAGGGAGCTTTTCAATCTGCTCAAATTCGTCCCCGACAATGGCACCAATTATGTTATCAATCCAAGAGTTAGTCCTAGACTACAAATGAGAGTAATATTGGTAACATAGAAATGTAAATGGATTAAAATAGTTTGAATAGGTGGATTAGCAAGAGGAGAGTAAAAAGAAGGGCATCAGACTGCTGCAAATACATTCCATTAGGCATGGAGTCATAACATCCTATAGATCAAAGGCAATCAAGATGCCTACCAGAAAAAAGGCTTATGCAAAGATGGATAGAAGAATAGAAGGTAAACAAAGAGAAGAATAACCACATAACATAGATCCTTTCTATAATATAGATTGAAGAGTGATTGAACAATAAACTATGATTAACAAACAATTACCACAAATCCTTTGTAGCTCATGAATTCATTAATCAAAGGAAGCTTTTGTTCTTCAAAATATGTAAATATTATTCAAAAAAGATGACAAGATAGAATGATAACAAACAACACAAAGTATGATAAAAAAATCTCATGAATCTCTAATGGCATAAATGCTAATTACAACAGGCCCTCATGCTTACAATTGAGCAAATAAACTACTCCTCTAGCTCTCTCCCCTCTTGGATCATGAATCCCCCATCCAAGAGATATTTCCTTCCTTAAATAGAAAATAACATCCTCATAACATTAGGAGGTCAAATCCAATATCCTCCATTGGATTCTAAACCTTGGAGAAAGGTGGCAACAATCAAAGAGACAAAAATCCAACAAACTGCTAATTTTCAGGAATTTGTTGGAAGTCATTAATAAAATGTCTCCACCTCATTGCATGAGGCCTTTTATGGAGCTAAATATTAGGTGACGGTGTCCATTGACATCTAAATTATCCTTGATAAGTCATTCAAATCCTCCTTTATAGGTGGCAAGCTCCCAACAGGGTGAATATCAAAACCGTGACCACTACAAGAAAATTAGGTAGCGTCGTTGTACAGATTCGGTAGTGCAACTTGTATGTCTAATATATCTCAAACCGTAACACATTTTGAAAAAATGAGAGAGGTTTTTGTTAATTGTAATTTCATGAACAAAAAACTTCTCCATTTTTCAAAAATACCTTCTCAATTGTTCAGAATCCAAGTTTCAAGTTAGTGACTAAAAACTGGTAAAATAACTCTGCACAATTCTTTTTCTGCTAGAAATATTAGGTAGCGCCACTTATGTTGCGCATGTGTGCAGGTTTAGGTAGAAATTTCAAAACAAAGCAACTTCAATATTGAACATGTGTAGATAATTTGGTGGTCTTTTAGAATGTCGAACCCATTGTGTTTAGGTGTCTTGGCAGTATAGTAGGTTGTGCACTTTACCACTAAGGGAGTTAAAACTTTAGCAAAAACCCAAAACTCTGATAGTTAGGCCTCTTCTAGCTACAAATTATTGTGCTAAAAGGTTGTATCCTCTCAAAACCAGAAACCCTCCTTTATTCCTTACACTAAACAGTAAATCCCACTCCTCCTTCTACTCCACTAAAGATAAAAAAAAATATTTTTATGGCCATATCGAGGATTTTTTGGAAGAGGATGTTGAATCTCCCCTTGTATTTGAGTCACCTGAACCAACCGACATTACCCCTCCCTCAGACCCTCTCGAAGTAGAACCAGTCATTTCCCTAAATGATCTTATGGGCTTCTCTGCTCCCCAAACCCTCAAACTAATTGGCTGCATAAAACATAGGAAATTCATCATTCTTTTTGATAGTGGAAACACCGATAATTTTATTCATCGCCTCATTTCCCAATCCGTGCAGTCAATAATTTCCAAATCATGATTGCCAATGGCGGGTCCATGAAATGTGGAGGGAGTTTTGAAAATGTGTGTCTCCACCTGAAATATCATATGTTTTCTATCGACATGGTTGGTTGTGACATTGTGTTGGGTGCAGACTGTCTAAGGACTTTGTGTCCCATTCTCGTGGATTTTAAGGAATTAACCATGCAATTCGACCAGAAAGGATAACAATATAAGTTCCAAGGCATCATCGTCGATTCCCCTGACATCATTAGTTCCCATCGCATGGAAAAGATGCTCAAAAAAGGTCATTCGGGCGTTATTTCCCAACTCCATGCCATACAAGTAACTAAGACACCCTCTATGTCGCAGGACCTCCAATCCATCCTCTCTAAACATCAAGTGGTCTTTTCCACTCCCTAGGGGCTCCCTCCTTCCCATGGTTTTCATGATCATTTCATTCCCCTTGTCCAAGGAAGCCTTCCTCCCAATATCCATCCCTATCATCACCCCCTTTCCCAAAAAAATGAAATTGAGAAAATGGTTCAAGAACTACTTAACGCAGGTGTTATCCACCCTAGTACGAGCCCCTACTCTATTCCTATGGTCATGGTCATGAATAAAGAAGGATCTTGGTGCATGTGTCCTTATTTCTGCAGCCTCAACAAACTCACCATTAAAGACAAATTTCCCATTCCTATCATTGATGACCTCTTGGATGAATTGAGTGGCACCCAATTCTTTACTAAACTTGATCTTTGTTCTAGCTACCACCAGATCCGTATGAAAGAGGTAGACATTCCTAAGACCTCCTTTAGAAATCATGAGGGCCACTATGAGTTTTTGGTCATGCCATTTGGTTTTTGTAATGCTCCCTCCACTTTCCAAATCCTCATGAATCATGTATTTCATCCTTTTCTCCTTCATTTTGTCTTATTTTTTTTTGATGATATCATCATCTATAGAAAATCTTGGACATACCATCTTGCTCATGTAGACCGAGTTCTCCATCTACTCTCTCAGCACCAACTTTTCCTGAAACAATCTAAATGTGTTTTTGGCACCTCAGAAGTCGAGTACTTGGGTCATCTTGTTGGCAAGCACAATGTCAGAGTGGATCCTAAAAAGATTGAATCTATGCAAGACTGGCCTCACCCAAAGACTCTCAAAAGATTGCATGGATTTCTAGTATTAACAACTTATTATTGCAAGTTTGTTAAGAATTATGGAAATATTTCAGCCCCTCTCACTGCACTAATTAAAAATAATTCTTTCACCTGGACTCCAACATATTCTCAGGCTTTTCAAACCTTGAAGATGGCCATGTGCACCAATCTAGTCCTGGCACTTCCTGATTTCATAAAGGCCTTTTTCCTAGAATGTGATGCTTCAGGGAAAGGAATTGGCTCTGTCCTTATGCAAGAGGGTTAGCCTTTTGCCTTTACCAGCAGACAATTGTCTAAACGAAATTTAGGCAAATCAATCTATGAAAAGGAAATGTTGGCTATTCTACATGTCATTGATCTTTGGTGCGCTTATCTATTGGGTAAACACTTCAAAATTAAGGCAGATCATCAAAGACTCAAGTATTTTCTGGAACTACACATTTCCTCCCCAGAGAAACAAAAATGGGTGACTAAGCTCCTTGGATATGATTATGAGATCATTTATAAGAAAGGAAAAGACAATGTAGTTGCGGATGCACTTTCTCAAAAATATGAAGATGAAGGGTCCCTTTTTTCTCTCTACTTCATTGTACCAGATTGGCTCCAATCCATTCTCCAAGAATGGCTACATGATCCCAAAAGTTCGCATCTAAAACAACAATTGCAGTCCAATTTTCTAGTTTCCCCAGGGTACTCTTGGCTCCATGATGATATTTGATACAAATGTCATTTGTATTTAAGTAAACAGTCAAAACTTAAATCCACGGTACTTTCTGATCTTCATGCTACACCCATATCTAGGTACTCAAGGTTTATCAAAACCTATGACAGGGTCAAATGTTCTTTTTTCTGGGATGGTATGAAATAGGACGTTCATAATTTTGTGTCTGAATGTGATGTGTGTCAACGCAAAAAGGGTTAAACAGTCAAATCTCCTGGCACACTACAACCGCTTCTGATTCCACCTGCTATTTGGTGGGATATCTCTATGGATTTAATTGTAGGCTTACCTAAATCGAAAAATAAATTAGTCATCATGGTGGTCGTTGATATCCTTTCCAAGTATGCTCATTTATGTACTCTTCAACACCCATTTACATCAGCCACTATGGCTCAAATTTTCATGGATCAGGTCTTCAAGCTTCATGGCATGCCACATTTTATTGTTTTTGATCGCAACCCAAATTTTACCAGTAATTTTTGGCAAGAACTGTTCAAGCTACAAGGAACCCAATTACATATCAACACAACTTATTATCCCCAGATTGATGGTCAAAATGAAGTTGTCAACAAGTGTTTGGAAACATATTTGAGGTGTTTTGCATTGGAAAAGAAAAATTAGTGAGATCAATGGTTACCACTAGTTGAATGGTGGTACAACACTTCATACCATACAACTACCCACATGAATCCTTTTGAAGCAGTATATGGAAAAATTCCACCTTCAGTTCTCTCATATTTACCAGGTGTCTCGAAGGTCCATGCGATGGACAAAACTCTTATAGTTCGAGAGGCTATTCTTCCTACCCTCAAAGAGAATTTGGTCATGTCCCAGAATCACATGAAGCAACAAGCAGATCAGGTTTGATCTGAATGTCAATTTGCAGAAGGGGATCAGGTGTTTCTTCGACTGTAACCTTACAAGAAAAATTGCCTCAAGGCCGACCTTTCTCAGAAACTAGTGCCCAAACTTTATGGTCCTTATACCATTCTCAAGCATGTGGGACAGGTGGCCTATCAGTTAGATTTGCCCATTAATTCTAAGCTACATCTTGTTTTCATGTTTCCTTCTTAAAGAAGGTGATTGGAACTAAGTGCCAAACTCAAACCAACCTTTCCGAGTTGGACGAAGAAGGCTCCATTTGGCTACAACCAGAAGCATTTTTGGACCAGCATGAGTGTTGCCTGCATCAGCGAACCATCAAGGAAGTGTTAGTCTAGTGGAAAGATACAACCCCAACATATGGCACTTGGGAACCAGCTACCATTCTGCAACAATTTCCACATCTCAAACCTTGTCCTCAAGGCTTGAGATGNGACCTAACCCCTCATGTAGGTAGAATAATATATTTCTATGTAATAAAGGTCAATATTAATAAGTCCTAGAAATAAGGAAGAATAAGTCGAATGTAAGAAGACCTAATAGAAGCTTCCACTTCTAGAAGGATCTTCCTCTAGATGGCTCTTTTGATAGACATATTTAGTATAAATAGGAGTTGAGGGTACAAGAACTATTGTCTTGGGTATTATTGTAATAGAGCTCTTCTCGACTGGAGGTTGCCCCCTCGAAGAGGAAAGTGAACATTGCTCTCAGTAATCGAAGTGCTCTTTCTGGTGTTATTCTATTATCATTTCAGTATTATTGTGGTGTTTTTCTGGTTATGTTGTTGTTCAT
>JASDQU010223180.1:7352-17694 GCA_032191745.1 Picea mariana
TTGGCTTGAGTGTTGTTGTTGTTAGTATTGTTGTTATGACAAGATTCACTGTTGTAATGGTCCATACTGTTAGCATAGATGAATCTTGAGATATGGGTAAGAACCAGACCATCAATGTATCAGAGTTTTGTATCAGTCTAGATGTAGAGGAGCAAGAGACTGTAACCTTGTCTCATACCTAATGAGGAGAATCCCATGATTACTTGTGTATGGGAACAGAGCTGTAAGAAGAACCTGATATGTTAATATAATTGGAGGCCCAAATTTTGGATATATCTTGTGTAATTGGTCCTCTGAATGTATTGAATGTTTCTCTGTATTATATTTTATGTCTGATATGCTTAAATTACTTCATTATGAATGGCGAAGCAACTTTATTTTGTTTATTCTTAGTTAGGAAATGTTCAGAACTACTACATGTTTAATCTATCTTGCGCAAGACTAATATGAATCTTAATCACTCCGAGATCTATCTAAGTATTCTCCTTACCCTTCCCTCTCTTTCTTGTCTCGGTTTCACTTCGGGTGAGAACTCTTCCCTCCCAAGAAGATGAAAATGCCAACGCTCTAGAATACTTCGGTACCTTTTTTTGGTAACTATAAGAGGACCTTGGTCTGAACACTTTTATGCCAACTTCTATTCATCAAAACGAAGGTCCCAACAAGGGTCACCCTCATTGGGAACAAGCTATGACTATTGAGTATGAATCTCTAATAAAGAAAAATACATGGAATCGTGTTCCCCTTCCTCTGAGAAATAAGTTAATTGGTTTTAAATGGATATATAAAACAAAGTTTACTGCAGAAGGTCAGATTGAAAAATATAAAGCAAGTTTAGTTATGCTGAAATGAATACAATCAGAATCATTTTATCTCTTGCTGCATCTTATAAATGGGAAATACACCAAATGGATGTTAAAAGTTATTTTTAAATGGTTATCTTAATGAATACATTTATATGCAACAACCCCCTAGATTTTTTAGTGCTAAAAATTCTAACTTAGTATGCAAATTACACAAGTCTTTGTATGGTCTCAAGTAGGCACATAGGGCTTGGTATGATAAAATTGATGCCTATTTCTTGAATAATGGTTTCAAGTGGTGTATATATGATCCAAATACGTATGTCAAGGACTTTGGTGATTGTGTCCTCTTTATTTTCTTATATGTAGATGATCTGATTATCACTGGAAGCCAACTTGTTTTAATTCAAAATATGAAAAGTGATCTTCAAAACCAGTTTGAGATGACAGATCTTGGCATCTTGCACTATTTATTGGGTCTTTAGATATGGCATATGGTCAATGGTATTTTTCTCTCTCATCCAAAGTATGCAACAAATTTATTGACTCGTTTCCATATGAGTGATTGTAATCCCTCTCCCACACCATTTCAGTCTGGTGTTAAGTTAACTATGGAATGCACTACTCCTCTTGTTGATGCTACACTGTACCGTCAGTTTGTGACAAGTTTGTTATATTTGAAACACAACATGCCCGAAATATATTTTGTCATCAATATGGTTTTTAGGTTCATGCAGAAGCCTCATGAAACTCATTGGCAGGAAACCAAGAGAATTCTACGATACTTAAAAGGGACAGTAATTTATGGTGTATTTTATTCGAGCAGTGCTACAATTTTAGTTCTTGGTTATACTGATTCTGATTGGGCAAGTGATAGTTTAGATAGACAATCTAGTGCACCTTATCTATTTCAATGTGGTTTAGGTCCAATTTCTTGGTCTAGTAAGAAGGTGAAGAATTTGGCATTATCTTCTTGTGAAGCAGAGTACAAAGCAACCAAAGAAGAAGCTAAAGAAGCAATATCGTTACGCCATTTTCTTACAGATCTTAGATTGATTCAAACATATGCCATAGAGTTGAGATGTGACAATCAAGGTGAAATAAAACTTGCTTATAATAAGATATGTCACTCCGAGATAAGACATATTGATATTGATGCACATTATATTTGAGATCTAGTTGCAGATGGTACTATCTCTATGACATATTTTCCTACTGAGCAACAAGTAGTCAATATCTTCACCAAATCCATGACAGAGGAAAAGTTTGTACGTATTCACTCTTTGTTGGGGATGAGGTAAGTTGTTATCAAGGGGGGGAATTCGTAATGAATCCTTCCTCCATTAGTGTGGGATTTTCTACCGACCATTATTAAGGGGGAGTGTTGGAAGTTGTCATCAAGGGGGAGCATTAGTAATGACTCATTCCTCCATTAGTGTGGTATTTTCTCCTAGCCATTATTAAGGGGGATTGTTGGAATATATTGTATTCCTTGGAAGGTAATAATGTTTTTTTATTATGTCGGAATTTTTCCACAATCTTATGTAAAAGAGTATGAAACAAATATCACATATTTATTATGGAATAGTTTACTCTTGGTAGGAACATTATATAAAAAGATGATAAAAAGGAGAATTATATTATCCCAAATGCAATATGTGAGAGTAATTCCTCCATATCTCTTGGTATACAATAATTCCAAGAGTTCCTCTTAAGGCATAATATGTGATCATCATCTTGTGCTCTCAAGCATTCTTCTATATTTGTATGGGGTAATTATGGAGTTTCTGTCTTCTAAGATTGAAGGAGATTTCTGGAGATAATAGAAGACAAACTTCCTATGGACGTAGCCTAATTGGGTGAACCACATATATCTGGTGTATTATTTTTCCTTTTCTCTTTCTATTCTTATTATGTTTGATATGTTGTTGGATTCATAGATAGGAGGTTACTTTAGTTATCTTTCTATACCTGTGATTTCTCACAACAACAACCAATCCTGAAGATGGAAATCAATGATAGTTGTGTTTGTTCCCAACATATGGTAGAGAGTGGTGAAGTAAGGATCTCTCTCGTAGAGTCAGGGCCATCCAGAGGTCTCATGTCCATAGGAGTGTAGCACCATGGTTAGCGATGCAACTGGAGGTCAATTGAGGAATTTAGTGATGCGGTTGGTGCTCCCTATCTTATACTTGATGTTGAGATGGAATTGCTACAAGTATGCAAACCACTTCTGATGTAGGTCATTCTACAATTTACCTTATGTCTGCATGAACTGTAGAGGCTTATGATCAGTGTGGATGATTTTCTCCTTACCGAGAATGTAATTCCTCCACTTGCGATAGGCTTGTACAATGGAGTACATTCATTTTTCATAAGTGGGGTACTTACGAATAACATCTAATAATGTCTCAGTATGATAGGCCACGAGATGTCCATGCTAAGTGAGAACTGTACCCACAACATAGTATGAAGAATATATCTCAATATCAAAGGGTTTCCATAGGTCAGGTGATGAGAGCACCGAGGCTAAGCACATGCGTCGCTTCAAATCATCGTATTCTTTTTATTGTGAATAACCCCACACAAATGTTTCCTTTCCACCACCCCTGGTCACTTGGCTAAGGGACCATGCAATTTGGGATAATTCCAACACAAGCCTACTTTAGAAATTAGCAAGGTCTAAGAAGCTCTGAAGATTAGTTAGTGTGGTAGGGGCTGGCCAATCACAGATGACCTATATCTTGTCTAGATTGATAAGAACCCCATGCTCATCAACAATGTAGCCTAGGTACTAGACCTTGTTCACGCTGAATGCAAATTTTTCCAAATTTTCATATAGCTTGTGTTGCTGTAGAGTGTGTAGAAAGTTGAAACTATTGAATATGTTGCAAGTGTTCTGCCCACATTTTGTTGAAGATGAGGTTTTCATCCAAATACACCACCATAAAAGAATTGGTGAAATTCTACAATATATCATCCATCATCCTCATGAAAGTTGTTGGGGCATTTATCAAGCCAAATGGCATGACCAACCATTCAAAAAGACCTTCTTTGGACTTGAATTCAATCTTCCATATATCAGTATTCTCTATTGGGACCTAATGGTCGCTGGACTTCAGATCAATATTACAGAAGTATTTGGTCCCCTTGAGTTGGTTAAGGAGGTCATCAATTCGGGGAATTGGGTACCAGTTCCTGACTGTGATTTTATTTAGGGCTCGATAATCAATGCATAATCACTAGGTCCCAAATTTCTTTTGTACAAACACGATTTGTATTCCACAAGGTGATGAGCTTGGTCAGATGTGCCCCTTTTCAAGCATATCTTGTATCTAGCACTTGATTTCCTCGATAGACTATCCCATTGGATAACGGTGCACCGTGGGTCAGATCGATTGAGTGCTTGACCTAATAATGCAGAGATACCCTAGTGGGTGAGAAGAAGATGTCTTTTTATTCTTCCATGACCTTATCCACTTGCTTCTGATGCGTGGAGAGACCTTTAATGGAGGCCATGAATGTGGATGCAACCTCCCACTCACTTTGAGTGCAAATAAGAAAGAAAAAAAATTTTTCGGCATGAGAGATGAACTTCCTGCATTGCTTGGTAGAGATCAAGGAAATGGCAGTAGATGGGACTACCTCAGGTATCCTATACAATTTTCTGTCCAAAGTAATAATAACACTACGAGGCCCTGACTCATATACATCATGATGTTTCCATAAATAAGGTTGGCCCAAAATAACATCACAAACTTCAAGGGGGGTGACATCACACAATACCTAATCTTTGAAGGGTTTGATGTTGCAAGCCAGGAAACACTGTTGGCTGATGTGAAGATCGCTTCCTTGGAAGATCCATCTGATGGTGTACAACTATGGGTGTGGTTTTGTCGGAAGAGCTAACCGCTTGATGACCTCCATTGAGATGAGGTTCTTCTGGCTACCGCTATCAATGATGAAGTGCATCAGATTACCCTTCACCCACATCTGTGAATGAAAGATGATCTCACCTTCTTATGGTTCATCAGTATCACCGGGTTGGACCTTGGTGGTAGCAATGATGTCATTGGGTTCTGAATCAATGATTTGTCTCCCTTTTTTGGGTTCTAACTTAGAGTTGGTTCCCACATTTGATTCAGAGGCTTTCACCTCGACCACCAATGACTGCTTTGAGCGACATTCAACGGTGTTACTGATCCAGATTTAGGAGCAGAAAAAAATGATTAAAAGATTGAATATAATAAACACAGAGATAGGAAGAATAACACAAATATCTAGTGAACAATATCTTCTATAAAATAATGAAATAGTCTGAAACTATAAAACTACAGAACTAAAACTTGCTTGAATGGTGGTAGTTATCTCTGAGAAGAGATGTGGTTGCTACGTGCATCTGTCTGAGAAGAATGGATTACAATGAGGCCCCAGAGGCCCTTTTCATGTTACTCATGAATGCCAAAACCCTATACATCCAAAAACCTAACCCTATAAGGTGAAACGCCAAAAGTCATGTGGGTCCTATGGGTAAGTTGGTGTAATTTGGTACCTCAACTTCATAGGGTTGTAAATTTTTCATATGACCTTCGTTTTAGGCATGTGATAGCTCGTTGGAAAGGTATTTCAAATAAATACACATTATGCCATTAGAATATAACTCTATCTATAGTTTGACTATGGTGAACCAAAAAAACAATGTTTAGGGCCCCAAAACAACCCTAGAAGTACAACAAGATGTGCTGACATGAAAACATACAAAATAAGCCAGTTGGATTAGGTGAGAGGCCACCCGTATCCACCTGGAGAATGTGTGGGGCTTTAGTCAACCCCAGAAGTGTAGAACTCACAATTATAAAGCAATACATAAGGATGTGCTGAACAAAAACATACATGAGGAGCTAGTTGGAATAGGTGGGTGGCCACCAATATCCACCTGGATCAATCCCCCCCCCTCAGGAAGCAATGGTCTCCATTGTGTTGAGTTCCCCCATAAGGTGAGGAAACTTCTATTGGATTTCTCTTTGGGTGAGCCACTTGCCTTGGTGTAGGATTTGCCCTGCCTTGACAACCCAATAAAGCTGGATCCATTGCTGGCGAGTGCCCTTGACCTGTGTGTCCACGATATGATTGGTGGATACTTGTTCCATGAAGTCAGGGTTGATCTACGTTGGTGTCAGCTGTTCGAAGATCTTAAAGGTGTCCAATAATGGTGGAAAATATGGCCTAAGGAGGTCCACATTTAATACTGGATGCAAACCAAGGAAGGGTGGAGTGTTGATCTCAAAATAATTGCTACCCATAGTCTTGGTGATAGTGTAAGGGCCATAACGAAGTGGCTAAAGCTTGCGATGGGGCCCGGTGAGATGCTCCTTCTACAAATGTAACCAGAATTTGTCAACAACCTGAAACTGGTGCGGTACCCTGTGTTGATCGTGGTGCTGCTTGTACTTAGCATTGGATTTTTGCAAAATATCCTAGACCTGTTGGAGGATGTGCTGAATCCTCTCAATGAATCTGGTGCCTTTTTCGATCAATGACTGATCAGGGGAAGATTATGTATGTGCAGTGGCAAGAGGAAGTACAACATCAATGGGTCCCAACGGTTGGAATCCCAAACCCACTTGAAATGGGCTATGGTCGGTGGAAATATGGAGAGCCCTATTGTAGTTGTGTTGGACATATGGGAGACTCTCATCCCATGTACAAGGATGCTTAGAATTGTACATGCACATGATGTGTACAATCATTCAATTGATGACCTCAGTTTGGCCATCGGTTTGGGGGTTGAAACTAATGGATTTTGTGAGCTTGGTGTCCAACAGAGACCAGAGACATGACCAAAAGGTGTTGAGTAACCTATTGTCTCGGTCAGAGATGATGGTCTATGGTATCCCAAAGTGGACCCAAACTCGTTCAAAGAATATCTTTGTAGTATCTTCCACTATGAAATTCTTCTTATAGGCTGTGAGGATGGCCATCTTGGAAAACCGATCAATGAACACAAACACACAGTCATTTCCGTGCTTGGTGGAAGAAAAATCGGACATGTAATCCACTGATATGGATTCCCATGGCTTCTCAGAAATAGGAAGAGGGGTGTATAATCCTTGCTTCTTGATGGATGGCTTGGAAATGGCACTGGCAGTGCATGTTCTGATATACTTGCTGATGTCCTGTCAAATTTTTAGAGAATAAAAATGTTTCTGAAGAATGGCCATAGTTTTCTCTATGCTAAAATGTCTTGCCACCCAACTGTATTGGGATTCCCAAATCATCTTTGCAAGCTTTCTTGTAGGAACATAGAGATGTCCCAGGTGGCATAAGAGTCCATCTCGAATATGAAAATTAGTGAAAATGGTGCATGTACCCAAGATATGATATGTGGTGGTGAATTCTGGATCTTGTTGATAAAGTTGGGGCCACTCCGATGTTTCATGTCCACAGGACTGGAGCACAGTGGCGAGTGTAGCCATAGGAGGCTGATTGAGGTAGTCAACAACACGATTGGAGATACATGTCTTATACTTGATGTTGAGATGCGAATGATGCAAGTAGGTGGACCACTTATGATGGCGGTCATTCTGCAATTTCCCATGTGTTTGTATGAACTGCAGAGGATTTTTATAAGTGTGTTTGATCATCTCTTTCCCCAGAATGTAATGTTTCCATTGATGCCAGGATTTTACAATGGAATACATTTCCTTTTCATAGGTGGGGTATTTTTGGACAGTATCATAGAGTGTCTCACTATGGTATTCCACAGGATGCCCATGCTGAGTGAGAACTACTCCCACATCATAGTCTTATGCATCAGTCTCAATCTCAAATGGTTGTTGCAGATCGAGCAAGGAGAGTACTGGAGCTAAGAACAAGCGATGTTTCAGATCACTGAATGCTCATTTTTACTCCTTCCCCCACACAAAATTGGCCATACCACTACCCTTGGTCACCTGGCTGAGGGCCCATGCAATATGGGAGAATCCTAACACGAACCGTCAATAGAAATTGGCTAGTCCCAAGAAGCTCCGAAGCTCGATCAGTGTGGTCGGGGTTGGCCAGTCATGGATGACTTGGATATTAGTTGGATCAACATGTACCTCATGCTCATAAAAAATGTATCCCAGGTATTGGACCTTTTTCATTCCAAAAGAGCATTTTTCCAAGTTGGCATAAAGCTTGTGCTACTGTAGAGTGCTCAAAACCTGCTGAATATCCTGCATTTTCTCCTCCCACGTTCTGTTGAAGATGAGGATGTCATCCAAATATACTACCACAAAGGATTTAGTGAAGGGTCTCAATACATCATCCATCAACCTCATGAAAGTGGATGGTTCATTTGTTAAGGCAAAGGGCATGACTAGCCATTCATAGAGACCTTCTTTAGACTTGAAGGTTGTTTTCCAGACATCAGTTGGTTCGATGGGAACTTGGTGGTAGCCAGACTTTAGGTCAATCTTGCTGAATAAATTTGCTCCCTTGAGTTGGTCAAGAAGGTCATCAATCCTGGGAATGGGGTACCGGTTCCTGACTGTGATTTTGTTTAAGGCTCTATAATCAATGCAGAGTTTCCAAGTCCCATCCTTCTTCTGCACCAGTACAATTGGGCTTCCACAAGGGGAGGAGTTGGGTATGATGTGCCCCTTTTGAAGAATCTCTTGGATTTGACACATGATTTCATCATTCTCCATCAGCAAGTGTTGATAGATTGGCCCATTAGGTAGAGGTGCGTCGGGGGTCAGATCAATTGGATGCTTGACTTGGTAGTGTGTTGGTACCCCTACAGATGAGGCGAAGATGTCTCTATTTTTTTCCACGATCCCGTCCACTTGATTCTATTGCAAAGAGAGGCGCTGTGTAGAGGCCACAGATGTGGCGATGACCTTATTCTTACTGTGAGCATATATCACAAAGAAGATGAACTTACCGGTCTGTGAAATGACCTTACTGCATTGCTTAGTAGAGATTAAAGAAATAACAGTAGGCGGTGCCACCTCTGGGACTCTATATAATTGTCTACCCAAAGTAATAATAACACTACAAGGTCTAGACTCATACACAACATGACGCTTCCACAAATATAGTTGTCCTAAAAGAACATCACAAAATTCAAGGGGAGAAATATCACACAGTACCTCATCTTTGAAAGGCTTGATGTTGTAGGGAAGACAACATTGTTGGATAACATGGAGATCTCTTCCTTGACAAAGCCAACCGATGGTGTAGGGTTGTGGGTACGGTGTTGTTGGCAAGTCCAGCCACTTGATGACCTCTATTGATATCAGGTTCTTCTGACTACCACTATCGACAATGAAATGAATTGGAGCCCCCTTGACCCACATCTGCGAGTGAAAGAGGTGTTCCCCTTCCTCTAGTTATTTTGGTTTGCTTGGATGGAATTTGGTGGTAGCGACCGTGGCACTAGGTTCAACATCGATAATCTGCTTCCATCCTTCAATATTTTACTCAGAATCAGAATCGACCTTTGACCCGAAATCCTTCAGCTCAGCCACAAGGGACTTCTTGTAGCGACATTCGTCGGTGTTGTGCCAAGGAATTTTATGGTACTCACACCATTTTCCTATGTCCTTATTCATCTTCTCATTGCCCTTATTATGTTGTGGCATGGATGGATTTTCCCGAGGGAAACCATCTCGACTTGGTCCCTTTCTATGTGGGTTGGGGTTGCCTTTTCCCTACTTTGCATGTGAAAGGTTTGCAGATCCAAACTCTCGTCGTTTCTGCTTAAATTTCTACTTGATTTTGACAACGTATCTATAAGTCGTTACCAATGAGACAATGTACAAGAAATCCATTTTTTTTTGAATGTATCTACTGCGGTATTTGAGCACCATATGACGCTCAGAATATTTGATACCCAATTTGGTGCGTAGGGTGTAATGTTCCCAAGCCATTTTTTTTTCGCTTGGGGACACTAGCTAACCACTGAACTAACTAATTGACTATTTGTGTTTGTAGGAAGGCCACTGATATTTTCACCTTAGGGTTTTATTCAGTTATTCAATATAGTTTTAACAATATACATTTATGACAATGCAATATATCATCAAGACAAAAGATATGGAACCACAAAGCACAGATCTGACCTTTTATTATGAGAAGAAGAACCCGATACAATAGAGAAGAAGATATGGAATAACATCAGATATATCCAAGATAAATATATGAGCTACTACAAAATGCTCCCAGAAATACCAAATAAGCCTCCCAAAGGTTGGATGCAAGATGAGAGATCCAATACAAAAGCTATGGTTTTACCCAAACATCTAGCTACTGACACGTCCTGCTGAAAGAATGTGAAGACCAAGGGTTCGACCCTCCTGAAGAAGACCTCCAAATGATACCAAACTCCACCAAGAGATAGATCAGGGCAAGGGAAACCCCCTCCTGAAGTATGAAGCCTGAATACTAAATCTTCCTCCTCAAACTATTGCAAACCCTAATAAGGTACGACCCTCCTGAAACCTTAAATATGCCCAACAATTCGGCCTAGGTGAATGAGGTATCCAAATTACCTG
>JASDQU010223182.1:0-17666 GCA_032191745.1 Picea mariana
CTTTGAGGTACCATGAGGTAGAGCATTGGTGAAAACCAACAATGGCACCCATGGTTTGGAAAAAAAAAGACATGAAAATTATATTGTTTCTCATATTTCTAATCATTGTTGCACACAGGTTGAGGTTACACAACATATGAGAAAACCTAATGCAAAGGGAAAGAAGAGGTTCAAAAATATTTAACCTGTCTACATGGAGCCCTAGACATTCTAACTTACATCATCAAGTATTTATGCTCAAGGTCAATTACAAGGGCTACCGATTAACATAGTAACTCAACCATACACTGGATCTCAAAGATCATGAGTCTGAAGTGTAAAATCCCACGATCCTTTAATTATATATATACATAAGATGAGCGAATAATTAATGATGATTTTACAATGAGGGGGCCTTGTATAAATATTCCTAAGTAGGCGGCTTTTAAAAGTCATGTCTTTTAATTAACATGTGACCTTTCATTATTATTATTATTATTATTATTATTATTGGTTTATTTATTTTTTGTACTTCTATGTTTATTTTATTTATTAATTTTTATTATTACCTAGCTTTAGACTTTATGTATGTAACATTGCATTTCCCTTTTGAAATGCTTTGTGTTCAAATCAAGGGTAAAGAAGGATTTTGTTGGTGAACTTTTCTGTCTCCCAATACGCATCTTCCTCTGGAAGGTTTTTCCATTTAATGAGGTAATCTTTAATGATTCTAGAGTGAAGTTTCTTCTTCATAGTGGCATTATTTGAGTTGATTGATGCTCTTGCTGCATATGAGTAGTTGTAGTCAATTGGTTTGTGGGATCTGACATATCATTTGCAAACAAAGGAAGAATGTTGTGATTAAGAAAAAAATTGTAATGTTCCTAGGGAGGATAATATGGGGTACCTAGGAAGGTACCCAAGGGGACAATGAATGTAATGTGGCCATAATAATAGAATAGGTCCATTATGTAATTACAAGTAAAGAATAAAATAATAAGGGTTAGTTGGCAGAAGACCCCTAAGCATACTCGTGATAAAGTGTAAATACACATGAGTATCATTGTATTGGATATGTGTTCAATTGCATTATCTTGTCTTGTAGCAAGCATGGATTGTGGAGTGATTCCTTCCATAAGAAGTATTTGATGGTGTTACCCTACCTTAAGGGTTGTTCTTTCTATATTCATGCATTGTTCATGGTGAAGTTTTGGTATCTTTGGTGTTTAGGGTTTATTTATGAAGCTTTGCGGTGGATTCTCTCTTATATATTTGAAATTTTACTACAAGTGGTATCATATCTCTTTCTTGGGAACAAAGTGGGATTTTTTTCTTTTCTTTTTGCAATTTTTTTTGGGAAAAAGAGGACAACAATATTCAGGTCGATTTATGAAACTTTATGTAAAGAATTTTAAGAAAGAAGATTTGAATTCCTCTAAAAATAATACCCAATTTAAAAAAAAGAAATCATCCAAATAGAGTTTGGCATGTGGAGATATCGTTGATTCAAAATATGCATTTTTAAGGGATTTTTTTTTATCCGGTGACAACTGCAAATTTCACAGATTGGATATATTTTAACAGATTGCACAGATTTTAGTCAAACTAGTGTTAGTAGATACAAAGAACCTTTGGAATTTCATAATTGGAAATTGGAGTCATAATATTCAATTTGAGAAGTATAATTGATGTTATTATCATTTTACAATTTCGGCCTCAAACCCTAACTACATAAAAGAGCTCCATTGAAAAGTAAGTGATTCTCTTTGAAACACTAATTCTATTTTTGGCAAGATGTATTTTACTGACAAAGATGATGGTATGAGTATTAAAGAATACATAGAGATAAGAAGTCAATATGGGGAAATAAGTGGAAATTTTGGATAGAGTGGAATTTAAGAGGTGATGCAAATGCATGGTAGAATTTGTTTAACCATACCAAGATGAATCAACTTTCAGATGAAGAATTTGAAAAAATATTTTTATATAGGTGGTCTCATGTTCTAAGTAAGGATAAGAATATCAATGGGGATTTATTTTCATATGACAAATTCATATTGTAGGTTTGTGGATGTATTCAACAAGAGAAGGTAATTGTTTCTATTAACCCTAGTTGCAAGCATAATCTCATCAATGTTAATTTGGTTAAAATATTTCAAGTACCTAAGAAAAATATTCAAAGCACATAGGTTGAAGGTGAAAATATTCAAATTTTGAAATATTTGAAGATTACCATGGATAAATATGTGGTGCATTCATATTTTTATGCTATAGATATGGATGATGTGGAGATTATTTTGGTATATTTGTGGATGGAATCATTTGGTACAATTAATATTAATGTACAAAACAATTTTTTGAAGTTGTGGTACAAGAAAAATAAAATTACATTCTAGGATATTTCTCTTATTAAATAGGAAGGGCCCAAAAATACACATGAAGACATACTTGCAAGGAAACTAATTGTAGTATCTCATGACACATTAGATGAATACTTCGGGTTTGAGTCAGAAGAAGAGCCTACACAAGAATTTGATGAAAATGTGTTAGGGACCTAACCTCCCTAACCTCTCACATAGGTAGAAAAACATGTTTTCTATGTAATAAAGATTGACATTAGTAAATAAGGCATATATAATAACGTGAACAAGTCTAACGTAAGTAGACTTAATAGAAGTTTCCACTTCTAGAAAGATCTTACTCTAGAAGGTTCTTTAGAAGATATAAATAGTATAAATAAGAGTAGAAGGAATGGGAAAGTTTTGTCTTGATAACTATTTTGTAACTAAGCTCTGCTTTGCTGGAGGTTGCCCCCTTGAAGAGGCAAGTGAACTTAGATTTCTATCAATAAAGGTATCATTTCTAGTGTTATTATTCTCTATATTCTACTATTTCTACCACTATTAATCATAGTTATTCTATTCTACTTTGAATAATACATCTAGTACCTTACAAGTGGTATCAAAGCACTTTCCCCTGTAGAAATTTTGGGGAATTTTGTTTTATTTTTTATTTTTATTTTTAATTTGTTTGTTTCGGGTAGAGACATGTACTAGCGACGTCTTTAAAGCAGTGACAAAAAACTATCATTCAATGGGTAAAACTGCAGCTGGGTAAGACTATATGCATGAAATACAGATGATTTCACGGGTTACTCGAAACACAGATTTCACCTTGTTGGAAAACTTAGTAACCCCTGTTGGTACCCCTTTGAGTAGTACCACATCAGACAACACCTGTACACAAACATCACTCCCCTAGGTCTCTTGAAACCAAATTTATATCATCCTATCGACCACCCAAATACTATAGTGGCACTGAGAACAACACTTGGGAAGACTACTCTCTAGTACCTAGGTAATTGAGTAGTACGAATAAGGGTATGGTCGAGCCTCCTTAGTTGGTGCCTTGAGATATTGGGTCGAGTACTGCTGTTCAAACCCCCACATATATCAAAGAGTTATAACACAGGGAAAAAACTTGTCTGTAGGAAACCTAAAAACCATAACCCTTGGGAAAGGAACACAACCAAATAGAAACAGAGGGGAAATTTTGTTGCGCATACCTACCTCCTGCATCCAGGTTGCGAAATTCCTACAAAAGTTTCCTTGTTAACAATTTGGGCATTCCGTCACTACAATATTCTTCAGCTCAGAGTATAAATCCGAAGGAGTAAAAGAAAATAGCATAGTTGTCCCGTTGAAACCCTTATTATGGACCTATCCCATTGGATTCCTCTCTTCAACCTATTCTTCGTGGTACCTATCACTTATAAGCCTTTTATTCCCTGGACCCAACCACCCTTCCTGTCACCCTTATTTTCCACCTACCCAATTGGATTCCTCCTTTCTCCTTGATCACTGTGGTACCCCTCACATGTAACCCTTTTTTTTGTGCAGACCCACCTGCCCACTTTCTTCTTATTCCCGAATGGCTCTCACCCACAACCAAGAAATAACCATCTTGATGACTAACAAAGGCCAACACAAGTGTAACATGAGGGATATCAATTCCAATATTACTACCCTCAACTCTGATATGAAAGGCATGAAACATTCCATAGACTCCCTTTCTGCCAAGATGCACAATTCATAAGTCAATTCTTGGGACTTGCCTCATTTGAACAACCTTCCTACCCTGACGGTGCCGACTCCTCCCATTCCAAAACCTTTCATTCCAACCCCCTTCATCGTGATCTACGTCTTCCTAGAGTTGAAGTGAAAACATTTGATGGCTCGAATCCCATGGGTTGGGTCACTCAAATGGAACATTATTTCTCCTTGCATGAAATTACTAATGATTTGGACAAACTACATGTTAACGAACATTTATGACACACCATCAACTGGAAGGATAGATTCAGACCGGGGTTGTCTAATTAACCCAAACCATTTGTTATGATCTAACCTGACGGGTTTAATGGCTCCATTAGCCAACTAGGGTCTTAAAACAATGAAAGTAAATAAACTACTCTAAAGCTATAAATTTAACAATCGATACACTAATTACAAATGTTTATCTAATAACATTAATATACAATGATCATGAACAAGTTTACAAGGTTTAAAATAAAATCTTGCGAAAGTGATTGTTTAATTAAGTTTATGAACAAGATATGAACAATAATCTTTTGATGCTTTAAATATTTTAAAGAAATAAATACTACAACTGAAACAATGACACAAAAACAATCAAAGCTAATTAATGCAATCATCATCTCATTCATATATAAACAAATCTGAATAAAAGAAAACAATGCACCTACTAACCTCTCACTGATCAACAATACTAATATAAATTCATCTCTTTGTATTTGTATGAGATCCTCTTAACCTGTGTCAAGTGTAAACCTATGACAAAAGCAAACATAATACTTCCTGAAAAAATTCAAGGAAGTGTTTCATATTCTGGAGCGAGTTTATAATGACATAAAGACAACTAATTATATATCTTGTGACCTTGAAATGTCCAATAACTAAAAATGAAAGAAATTCCAATTCTCAGGAATGGTGTTACCAACTATCTAACATCAGATGTAAACTCAAAATACTTGAATAGATGATCAATCACATATAAACTAAACCAAAATATAATGAACAACATAAAGAAAAGCATGGTATAAAATATTATGTGCAGAATTCACTAAAGCTAATTCGACACAGATAAAATTTCACATCAAGAAATTATATGAGAAGACAATGAAAAAACACTGCAAAGTCTACACAGGATGAAATCCAAAGAGTAAACTGCTTTCTCATATAGTTTCAACAAAATATGTTCATCATATGGTCTAGGTAGAATTTTTAGGATAATAGACTCTTAAAGATTGAAAAAATTAATATATAAATGATAGCAATTAACCATGTATTGATAAAACAGACTAAAGCTAATTTAAATCAATGCATAATCAATTATTCAAAGAATATGAAGATATTATAATGAAAATAAAACCATTTTACTCAGAAAAAAAACCATTAAACAACCTGAAATTCTATATTCTTCTTTGAAAACACTTGTCCATTCTCCCAAAGATTTCAACCATCCGTTACTCCATTTGAAAAGAATTTTTTTTACAAAAGAAATAATATACAAAAGAGAAAAGATAAAAATCCTCCTCTCAATTTCTTGGCTGCCCTTGACTCTGAACTTTGTCATATATTTATACAATGAATGAATAGTCTGGGCATCACTAATAATTTCTGCAATCTAAAATTTTCCTCGTAAAGAGACAAAAATATCTCTCAAATCGTGCATTTGTTTGAGAAAATTCCTTCATGTAGGCTAAATGGGTCCATTCTGGAGATGGGTTTTCAACCATTTCTTCAGATTCCTTACGGTTTGGCTGAAAAATCGTTTGTATGTTCTTGACGCATTTACAAATCTTATCTGTTGTTCATAATTTATTTGTAGCAATCCAATATTATTTTTGGATCAATTATCTTGAACGTATTTAGATAATAAAATCAAGCCATGATCAGATTTGTACCAAATCACTGATAATAGAAACCTGTGAAACAAAAATAAACCTAAATTAATAACCTAAAAATTGTGAATAAAACAAAATCTAGAACAATAAAATATAACATGAATTTAAACTAATTATAAGTTCTAAACAAACATTGTTTATATTTTCCTTTCAAATATGATCTTAAAATTCTAGAAGCTTCAAGTTGATGGAGAGGAGAAAAATATTAATGTTTTCACAAAATCAAACAAATGATAGATAATTCTTTTTTTGTTATTTTATTTTTATTTTGAAATGAGATGCAAACTAACAAAATAATTTAATTAATTAAACCTACCAAATGATTTTGTGAAAATGATTGTTAATGAACGAAAAATGAAAATACAATCATAATTTAAACGAAAGTAAAAGTTGATAAAAATTAAGGCTTTTGCTCAAATTAAGATTTTTATGTTTGTCTCTCCCTCATTCAAATTTGATCAAATGTGAAGAAATGTCATAGAAAATATGTGTCGTAATAAAAAATCCCAAATTATGAAGCTCGTCCATCAACATTAAAACTCTGTAGAAAGCAAAACGAAATGGCATTTAAATTTCATGAAATTCAAACCAAACGAAAGAAAATAATATAAACTCAAACCAACCTTGAAACAAAGAAAACCAATACCAATCCAATCAAGTCAAAGGGAAACAAATGAAGAATCCATGTAAAATTTCGAGGGACTCTAGATTTTGATTAAAGAAAAAGAAGGGGGTTGTTGGGGCCCAACAAATGACGACTTACTGGGTGAAACAATGATCTCTGACCTATTAAACTTTCATCGCAGGGAAGAAGAATAAGACTTAGGTATAATTTTAAGATGCTTTGGAACAAATCCATTTTAATATTACACAATGTTAAGACTAGCTCAGATTTATAGAAAAATATCAGAAAATAAGAAAAGAATGCTTTTACAGATGATAATAACCTGAAGTTGTGCTTCAATCAAAGAGTTACGATGTTTATAAAAGGACTTCAATTCCTTTGACAAAGCCACTGCTGCCAACATGCGTCCATAGCCTCGACATGGATGCCATTTAACCCACTCAAATGCTTTAATCCCATCCAATAGTTGTATCCACATGATGTATACTTCCATAAAAGTTAATTTAAAAGCATATACCTGCTACCTCTCAACCCGACATTGCTTTGCTGCCAGCAAGCCTGTTCAGTACCCCGATGAAGTTGTCTTGGTATCATGTGTGCATTTACCTGCTGCCAACGAGCCTGTTCAGTACCCCGACAGGTTTACACACACTTCCCACACTTAAGTGCTTCCAACCCTCTTATGCCACTTTTAAATAATAATACAATTATATATTTATTGATGATAAAGACAGTACGGTGATATTGGAGGTTAATTGCAATACATGTGAACGATTGATCATTTTTATTTTTTATTTATTTGCTTTCAAAACTGGAAGTTTTATCATGGTTTATAGATTTTAGATTTTATTTAAGAAATCATCTAGAGAATGGGGAAGCACTTAAAAGTGATTCCTTAATAATATGGATGACGTAAAAAGTCTAAGGATAATTATAATTCCCAAATATCTTGATACATTTCAGGGGTAATACTCTGACAAAGACCGTTTAGGATTTCATAGTACTCAACTAACTTACAAATCAATTATCTGAGATGAACCTTAACATCAGAAACTGTTTGAACTATTTCAAATTTCTTTCAAAAACATAAGTCTTGAAATCAATGCTTCCTTCGACAATCACTCTTTGATCAGAAATATAATTATTCAAAAAGACAGACAAGAAGAAAGTTCAATTAAAGAAAGAAAAAAGAAACAAACACACAACAAACTGAATCATATTTTATTAATGGGATTCAAAATCATAAGTATATCGAAACAAACAAAATCGAAATAGCAAAAGCACACTTTCAGAAACAATTTTGGCCAAAGATAAACTTGATCTTTGGGATCTACTAACATCCCACTGTAAAATAAATGAAGAACTAAATCATATAAAATCTTATGTGCAAGCAAGTTCTTTTCTTAAGATAGTGATGCATAAGATGTTACTTTGACCAACCATTATTAAAAAAATAAAAGAGACTAAAATAAAATAGAAAAATCCTTACTAATGTGAGTGCAGTTCTACTTATGGCACCTTGGGTCAGGGTTGAATTGATAGTTCAAATTTACTTATCTCTTTACTTTCCATTTAAAATTTTCATGATGATACTGTGTTTTTGAAAATAAATATTCAACGAAAAGCAGAGAGAAAAATATTTAAAGTGGACTTCCCTGACAACATTCATATTATGGTTCTTTTGGTGTGCTCACTTTTGTTCATAACTGCATTATTACAAAGAGAAACATTGAGAAATAAAAATAAAGGAAACCTACTCTTAAACCTAGTCTAAACTACTAAATAGATCAAAACGCTAAGTAAAATCGTATTTCCAGTGCAACCACAAGATCATATTCAATCCTGCAAGATATAGAAAATCGAAAATCAGAATAAAAGAATATAGTATTTGCATATACAAAAGAAATATGTCATGCTTACCTCCTATATATTCTTTTAAAAACAAAACAAGCACGACCTTGCCATTTTTTTGAAACTTCTTGATGTATGAATCCTCCAACCATTCTGCAATCTTGTTGTGATATGAGTCATAATGACATGGAAGAGTGTAAGTAATTTTGGAAAACTTGTCAATATTATGGGGACCTGCCATAACCATCTGCCAAGGCCAAAGTGCCCCATCCTCTCGACAATTCTTCAAGTGTTCATCCATTTCTTCACATGGAGGATCTAAAAAAATCATGTCATGCTTACTTCCTATATATTTAGGTAGAAACAAAGCAAGCACAACTTTATCTTTATTATGAAGATTCTTTAGATACGAATCTTCAAGCCATTTTAAGATCATGTCATTAAAATTAGGATGCAAACTATGACTTCGATGAAATTGATATATCAATGGGGAACACATCATAAGAGGATTCATGAAATTAGTTAGATTATTGGTTTGAATGCTTCCTTTGATGAGATTGATCGTTTCAAAATGTGAAGCATAAACATTAAAATTCGAACTAATCAAAGAACGCATATGCAATGTAGAATATTCGATCTCCATATGAATGAGTGCATTGTCTTTTTCAAAAATAAATCGTGTAAAATCATCTTGCAACATGTCTTTTTTCCATGCGAGCGATGAAAGTGAAAGAGCATCAAATCTGACTTCATAAATGTTATGTTTGGAATTAATTTCACCAAATCTTGGCATATCAAAAAGATCTGATTGTGACAGAAAAGAATAATATACCGTGGGTAAAGTATCATGTCCACCAGAATCTAAGAAGAGATCAGGATATAAAGAGTAAAAGGAATCAGAAATGAACATATGAAAAAAATCTCTTGAGCTATAATATTTAGCAATGGTATTGTCAAGACATTCTTCTTCACTTTCCTTAAAAATTTCACTCTGTTTTGGTGATAAATTCTTCAACACAATATGATCATCTAGATTTGTCTCCTGTATGATAGATAATTCAAAACTTTCATGAAAAACATCTAATCTTTCTTGTGGATAAGGTCTGATTTGTGGATGAAGGTTTAAGGTTTCTTCTACCAATTGCAGATCTACACCTCCAATCAGTTTCATTGGAATGTTAGAATGTTTAAGATCATTTTCATCGCCTAACTATTCTTCAATAATTGAATTTAAGTACTGATTAGAGAAAGAGTTAGAAGAATATGGACATTCACCTTGACCTAACATCAAATCTTCTTCCATGATGGTCGAGGGCTAAGTATACAATGATTCAGAGGAAAAACCAATTTGATTGTTAGTAAAAACCTTTTCAATAGGTTCTACCTCTCTTGCTTGTTCAAAATTTTTGAATGGATTCCTCTCATCCTGCGAAAAAAATTCTTCTCGCAATTGAGTGATACGATTTGTAACCAATTCAATATTCACGATTGAATATGACTAGATGAAAGGGACACGAGCATCATAGAGGAAATTTAGTACAAATGACATGTCATCAAGATTAAATTTATAGAGAACATGATGGATTCTTGTTGAAAATCCTTCTGGAGATGAATTGTCATTGATTAGTAAAGTCCGGAATTCTTCACATAATTGATCGTAATCATAGTTTTCAAAAGAATCTAAAAATTCATCTACAAACTGAAACCAATCAATAATGTGATATGCTGGAAAAGACTCAAACCAATATTTAATCCGACCCCTAAAAGTAAAAGCGAACGATCTGCATAAAACCTTTAAATCAGAAATATCAGGTTTGATGCATTTATACCAAAACTTGTTAAGATGGTCTTTTGCAGATACATCTCCCCCACCATCAAAGGTGAGTTTGGACAAGCGAGAGACTGTCTCATTGGGAATATCTGGTAATGAGAAGTGGAAAGCATGTTCCAATACAGTGATTTGGGGAGCCATGGGGAATTAAATACATTCAAAACAAAGACTCGTGCAAGGCCAACTTGTCAGTCTGGCATGCCTTCTAATGCATTTCAAGATGGCACAAAAGAAAAACTTGTTAAATCTAGAATTATGACATGCCGAGGGGTGAAACATTTAATCATTAAATTTACTTCGGCTCTCCTTCTAGCGCCATTGTTGACGGGTATTTTGACACACCGTCAACTGGAAGGATAGATCCAAACCGGGGTTGTCTAATTAACCCAAACTGTTTGGTATGATCTAACCTGACGGGTTTAATGGCTCCGTTAGCCAACTAGGGTCCTAAAACAATGAAAGGAAATAAACTACTCTAAAGCTATAACTTTAACAATCGATACACTAATTACAAATGTTTATCTAATAGCATTAATATACAATGATTATGAACAAGTTTACAAGGTTTAAAATAAAATATTGTGAAAGTGATTGTTTAATTAAGTTTATGAACAAGATGTGAACAATACTCTTTTGATGTTTTAAAGATTTTAAAGAAATAAATACTAAACGAATACGATTGAAACAATGACACAAAAATAGTCAAAACTAATTAATGCAATCATTGTCTCATTCATATATAAACAAATCTGAATAAAAGAAAGAAATGCACCTACTAACCTCTCACTGATCAGTAGTACTAAGCTAATTTCATCTCTCTGTATTTGTATGAACTCCTCTTAACCTGTGTCAAGTGTAAACCTATGACAAAAGCAAGCATAATACTTCTTGAAAAAATTCAAGGAAGTGTTTCATATTCTGGAGCGAGTTTATAATGACATAAAGACAAATAATTATATATGTTGTGACCTTGAAATGTCCAATAACTAAAAATGAAAGAAATTCCAATTCTCAGGAATGGTGTTACCAACTATTTAGTATCATATGTAAACTCAAATACTTGAATAGATGACCAGTCACAGATATAAACTAAACCAAAAGATAATAAACAACATAAAGAAAAACAGGATATAAAATATTATGTGCAGAACTCACTAAAGCTAATTCGACACAGATAAAATTTCACATCAAGAAATTACATGAGAAGACAACGAAAAAACACTGCAAAGTCTACACATGACAAAAGCCAAAGAGTAAACTGCTTTCTCATATAGTTTCAAAAAAATATGCTCATCATATGGTTCAGGAAGATTTTTTGGGATAATAGACTCTTAAAGATTGAAAAAAATAATATATAACTGATAGCAATTAACCATGTATTTATAAAATAGAATAAAGCTAATTTAAATCAATGCATAATCAATTATTCAAAGAATATGGAGATATTATAATGAAAATAAAACCATTTTACTTATAGGAAAAAAACCATTAAGCAACCTGAAATTCCATATTCTTCTTTGAAAATACTTGTCCATTCTCCCAAAGATTCCAACCATCCATTACTCCATTTGAAAAGAAAAAAGTTTACAAAAGAAATAATATACAAAAGAGAAAGGATAAAAATCCTCCTCTCAATTTCTTGGCTCCCCTTGACTCTGAACTTTCTCATATATTTATACAATGAATGAACAGTCTGTGCGTCACTAATACTTTCCACCACCTAAAATTTTCCTCGTAAAGAGACACAAATATCTCTCAAATCGTGCATTTGTTTGGGAAAATTCATGTCTGTAAGCTAAATGGGTCCATTTTGGAGATGGGTTTTCAACCGTTTCTTCAGGTTCCTTATGGTTTGGCTGAAAAAAGTCCTACAAAATTGTTTGTTTGTTCTTGAACGCATTTCCAAATCTTATCTGTTGTTGTTCATAATTTATTTGCAGCAATCCAATATTATTTTTGGATCAGTTATCTTGAACGTATTTAGATAACAAAATCAAGCCATGATCAGATCCGTACCAAATAACTGATAATAGAAACATGTGAAACAAAAATAAACCTAAATTAATAACCTAAAAATTGTGAATAAAACAAAATCTAGAACAATAAAATAAAAAATTAATTTATACTAACTATAAGTTCTAAACAAACATTGTTTATATTTTCCTTTCAAATATGATCTTAAAATTCTAGAATCTTCAAGTTGATGGAGAGGAGAAAAATATTAATTTTGGGTTTTCACAAAATCAAACAAATGATAGATAATTTTTTTTTATTATTTTATTTTTATTTTGAAATGAGATGCAAACTGACAAAATAATTTAATTAATTAAACCTACCAAATGATTTTGTGAAAATGATTGTTAATGAGCAAAAGACGAAAACATAATCATAATTTAAATGAAAGTAAAAGTTGATAAAAATTAAGGTTTTTGTTTAAATCAAGATTTCTATGTTTGTCTCTCCCTCATTCAAATTTGATCAAATGTGAACAAATTTCATAGAAAAGATGTGTCATAATAAAAACTCCCAAATTATGAAGCTCGTCCATCAACATTAAAACTCTGTAGAAAGCAAAACGAAATGGCATTTAAATTTCATGAAATTTAAACCAAACGAAAGAAAATAATATAAACTCAAACCAACCTCAAAACAAAGAAAACCAATACCAATCCAATCAAGTCAAAGGGAAACAAATGAAGAATCCAAGTAAAATTTCGAGGGAACCTAGATTTTGATTAAAGAAAAAGAAGGGGGTTGTTGGGGCCCAACACTACGACACTGTTTCCTTTATTTGGATCCTAAAGGTCGACAATGACGTAAAAATCCATGCAAAGGGTATGTGGCTTGGAAACAATTTGTTGCAGATATTTATAAATTCTTTGATCCTGACACACACCATTTGGGTTGTTTGACCAAATTGAAACAGTTTGGCACAATGGAAGACTATATCATTGCCTTTGAGCACTTGGATTTCAGAAATTATGGCATGTCTGATGCCTTCTTTGGGGAATGATTTATTAGTGGCCTAAAGGATGACATCCGAACCCAAGTTCTAACGGCTCGCCCCTAGAATTGGATGGAAGCTACTTAACTTGCTAAGAAAGAACTATATATAGTCTCTTCCCAAAACTATAAACCCTCCTTATTCCTCTTCCTAGACCCACCAATCCTGCTTCTCTAGCCACTCCTCTCAATATCAATAAATTAACCAAGGAAGAAATGGATGAATGCCAACTTAAGGGTCTTTACTAGACTTGTGATGAAAAACATTTTTCGGGGCACAAGTGTAAGAAACATAATCTTTTTATGGCCATTTCTGAGGATGTTTCTAATGAGGATACCGATGTTTCCCCTGTTGAAGAGTTACTCCAAGAAGATGATCCTACTCTGCCTTCTGATCCACTAGAAGTTGAACTGCTAATTTCGCTGAACGCCCTCATTGGTTTCTTTTCTCCCCAAACCCTCAAGTTAATTGACTACATTAAGCATAGGAAAATCATCATCCTAGTTGATAGTGGAAACACCCATAATTTTATTCATCGCCACATTTCCTAAGAAACCAATTGCTATATCCGTACAATCAACAATTTTCAAATCATGATTGCCAATGATGGTTCCATGAAATGTGGGGGGTGTTGTGAAAATGTGCGCCTACAAATTGGGCAGTACCACATGGAATCTCATAAGTTTTCTATTGGCATGGGTGGTTGTGACATTGTGGTAGGTGTTAAATGGTTACGCACACTCCGCCCCATAAACATGGATTCTAAGGACTTAACCATACAATTCTAACATGAGGGACAACTTTATAAGTTCCATGGCATCACGAAAGGATTATCAAAGATCATCAATTCCCACAGAATGGAAAATCTACAAAAAAAAAGGTCATTCTAACATTATTTCCCAACTCCTTTCCATTCAAGTTGTTGAGACCTCCTCAATTATAGTGCACTGAGACCTCCAATATCTATTTTCCCAACACCAATATGTTTTTAACAATCCCCAACTACTTTCCCCTTCCCACGACGCTCATGATCATTCCATTCCCCTGGTCCCTAGTAGTCTTCCTCCCAATGTTCACCCTTATCATCATCACTTTACCTAGAAAAATGAAACTGAGAAAATTGTTCAAGAATTGATAAACACATGTGTTATCCATCCTAGTACCAACCCTTATTCTTCTCTTGTTTTCATGGCACTCAAGAAAGAAGGAACCTAGTGCATGTGTCCTGATTTTTGCACCCTCAACAAAATCACAATCAAAGAAAAAATTCCCATTCATGTCATTGACGACCTTTGGATGAATTGAGTGGGGATCAATACTTTATAAACTTGAAAGAGGAATATATTCCCAAAACTACCTTTCACACTCATGAGGGTTACTATGAGTTCTTGGTCATGCCCTTTGGCATGTGTAATGCACCTTCCACTTTTCAAAGTCTCATGAATCATGTATTATGTCCTTTCCTCTATCATTTTGTCTTGGTTTTCTTTGATGATATTCTCATATATATAAAAACTTTGAAATCCCATCTCGACCATGTGGATCAAGTTCTACATCTACCGTCTAAGATTTTTTTTCCCTCAAATAGTCTAAATGTGCTTTTTGAGCCTTTGAAGTTGAGTACCTGAGTCATATTGTAGGAAAGGTTGGGGTTCGTTTGGATCCTAATAAAATTGAAGATATGAAGGATTGGAATCACCCTAAAACTCTTGAAAGCTTGCATGGTTTCATAGGTTTAACATGATATTATCACAAGTTTGTTCAAAATTATGGTAAAATTGCAGCTCCTCTCACTACTCTCCTTAAAAAGAATGCTTTCAGTTGGACTCTCACAACTGATCAATCCTTCCATGCCTTGAGAGAACCTATCTACACAACTCTTTTCTTGGCACTACAAGACTTCACCAAGACTTTTGTCCTGGAATGTGATACTTTAGGGAAAGGAATTAGAGCAATCCTCATGCAAGATGGATGACCTTTGGATTTCACTAGCAAACAAATTTCAGAGTGACATTTGGGAAAATCAACCTATGAAAATGAAATGTTTGCTATTCTACATGTAGTGGATCTTTGACATCCTTATCTATTGGGAAAACTCTTCCAAATTAAAATTGATCATCGTACCCTCAAGTATTTTATGGAACAAAGAATTTCCTCCTTGGAGAAACATAAATGGGTGACTAAGTTGTTTGGATATGATTATGAGAGAATTTAAAAGAAGGGAAAATAAAATGTGGTTGTCGATGCCCTTTGCATGAAATATGAAGAAGAAGGGTTCCTCTTTTCCCTATCTTTCATTGTAGAAGATTGGCTTCAAGCTGCTCTCCAGGAATGGTTGCAAGACCCCAACATTTCTCATCTAATCCAACAATTGCAATGAGACTCTCAAGTTTCTCTAGGATACTCTTGGCACAATGACGAGATTCACTATAAAGGCCGTCTGTATTTAACCAGAAAATTGAACCTTAATGTTAATGTTTATGCCATTATTATAGTTCTTTGCATTTCAATAGATAAGATCAACATAGAACAAGATCACTGAGAAATACACATTCACAAGAGACACAACATTTATCCTGGGAAACCCTCTAGGGGAAGAAAACCCAACAAAAAATTCCTTATCATAAATTGCCAATACAATGTCAAGAGATAACTCAAACCAATACATATAGTCCTCTCCAAAAGATGTGCCACTCTTCTCCCTCTCTCCTTTGCTGGTAACAGATCATAACTTGTCTCTCAAACTGAGCAAGTGAGTTGTAATCAAATAAGGCGATGGCCTCCTGTATTTATACAAGTTCTGGCATGTGTGAAGTGTCTCTTCATTGGTAGGGCCGAATTCTTAAGCTGGGTGGGTAAACCCACTTTTATTATATTTCTGGGTCTTCTTATTAACTGCTGGGGCCGACTTCTTATTCTGCTTATTATAATGGTCTGTTGACCAATCTACAAAAGGGGATTTGGTCCTAATACAATTACCGACATGATTAATCCATAATGGGGATTAATACTATAAATAAAATAACAACAATAATAAGAATACTCTTCGCAGTTACATTACTTCAACACTCCCCCTTAAAAACAAGGATCTTCTTCAACAACATCAGATGAGAGAGGTCTACATCATCAGTGGCATCAGGAGGACAATATCGTCAATATCATCTTGAAACATTGACTAGCACATTTACGAGTCATTGAAAGTTTTCTTCATTGGTAGCATCATCATTCTCGAAAGAATGCCATCATCATATGCATCAATATGTATCAATAAAAATGATACCTCAGCACATCACTAGGCTGGCACATCACAATACTACACTAGCTCAATGTCACAGCTGATAAGCTGGTAACTCAGTGTTAGTCACATCTTTCTTTACTTCTAAAAACAAGGTCAGAAGCAAGGAATCATCTTGCTTTATGTCTAACAACTAGGTCAGAAGCAAGGAACACATCAACATCTCGATTTACATCTAACAATGAGGTTAGAAGCGATGAATCATCATCATCTTGCTTTACATCTAACAACGAGGTCAGAAGCAAGGAATCATCTTTCTTTACGTCTAACAACTAGGTCAGAAGCAAGGAACACATCAACATCTTGCTTTACATCTAACAACAAGGTCAGAAGCGATGACTCATCTTGCTTTACGTCTAACAACGAGGTCAGAAGAAAGGAACACACAACATCATGCTTTACATCTAACAGCGAGGTCAGAAGAAATGACTTACCTTGCTTTACGTCTAACAGCGAGGTCAGAAGCAAGGAACACAGAACGTCATGCTTTATGTATAACAGCGAGGTCAGAAGAAATGACTCATATTGATTTACGTCTAACAGCGAGGTCAGAAGAAAGGAATAAATATATATACTCCCCCTTTTAGGGAGGGTCCTTTCGGACTATACCAAGCTTATCTCGAAAGTGTTCAAACTTTACATGAGATAGAGGTTTGGTCAACACGTCGACAACTTGTTCATCCGTCCTAATGTACTGGAGCTTCAAGGCTCCTCTCTGTACCATGTCGTTGATGAAATGATAGCGGATTTCTATGTGCTTTGACCTGTCGTGGAATATAGGATTCTCTGTCATCTTTATGCAGCTCTAGTTGTCACATAGAATCATGGTTGCTCTCATCTCCAAGTCAAATAGGCCAGTCAACAACTTTTGAAGCCATATAGCTTCGCAACTAGTAGAACATGTGGCAATGTACTCTGCTTCCGCTGTGCTGAGAGCAACACTGGATTGCTTCCTACTCTGCCACGAGATCATGGCTGATCCCAAGCTGAAACAACATCCGGAAGTTATTTTTCTGTCTTCAATGCTTCCTTCCCAATCTGCATCAGTATATCCACTCAATGTGAAGTCATGATCTCCATCATAGCTGATACCAT
>JASDQU010223183.1:0-17281 GCA_032191745.1 Picea mariana
ATCAACTCTCGTTGGAAACCTACCTGTCGTATTGAAATTACATTAGGTTCTAAGGGTTTCTTTACAATTATTTTTGAAAATGAAAAGGAAAGGGAATGTGTCTTTAAGGGAAGACCCTATTTCTTCTGATCTGCAAGCCTCCATTTGTGATACTGGAAAGATAACTTCAACCCAGATAACAAAGACTTTTCCTTCACCCCGGTCTAGGTTTGGCTCCAATCTCTTCCTTTTGAGTATTGGGAGGAAGAAATTTTGGCTAGAATCGGGAATACCTTGGGTACTTTTTTGAAATCCTATGAGACTACCAAACAATGGCGTTACACTACCTATGCCCGCATATGTATCTATATGAACGTCTTTGTCCCTATCACTGCCTCCATCCACCTGTACTTCTAAGATGTGGAATGCCTTGAAACCCTTGATTATGAGTTCATCCTCTGCCAATGTCGCCACTACCATGAACATGGTGACCTGTATCTTGATTGTCCCCTCCTCACCCCATCTAAACCCCCCAAAAACAACCATGATAAATATGATTAAGGATTCACCAAAGTCTCCTCATTTCATTACCTCAATCGGAACMTGGTATCACATGTTCCTTAGGCACCCTAAAAAAAAACCAACTTAAAAACATCTTTGAAATCCACAATTCACTTCTTCACAACTCTGTTACAGTTCTTTAAGAAGTTGATTCTCTTAGAAATCCTAAATCATGAAAATTGGTTGACCCACCACTATCCCCTGATGAACACAAAAAGCTCAARACTCGATGGACCCTTCTGACATGCCCCGCCAGAAGATGCTCACATGATTCACGATATCGAAGATGACCTGGACTTAGAGCTAGAGGAAATGGATCTTGATTGAATAGACTTGCAAAGTGTCATGGAAGCCGTCTGCCAACAAGACATGCAATATATTCCCCCAGAGCATTTTCAAAGAATTAAAAGATCTCTTCACAAAGTCCAAAAGGACCCCCTTAGACCCTCGGGCTCGGCTTCAGCTCATCCAAATCTGGGCATTCAAGCCAACAAACTAAATCCAAAAAAAGCTTCAAAGGAACACAAAAGAAAAGGAAGAAAGTCCAACTCGCAACTTTTACATGAAATTGGTGACATCTTGGTCAACTCAGGCCAGAATGCCCTAATCACAGATTCCTTTACCCTCCCAACATTATCCATGAAAGTGATCTCTTGGAATATCATAGGTATGAACAGTAAGAATAACCATTGACTCTTACGAAACAAGTTGCAATCATAAACTCCAGATATCATGTTTTTATAGGAAACCAAACGTTTGGGGGAGAAACTTGAAGCCGCTCTCTCCAAAATTTGGGCAGCAGGATGATTAGTGGCCATTGATGCTTGTGGAACAATAGGGGGCCTAGATCTTCTTTGGAATCCAAACAAAGTTCATATTTGGAAATATTTTCTGTACCAAATATAATATTTCAACATAATTCCAACCGATTGGTGGCATCACTTTAGGATTTATTACCAATGTCTATAGGTCGCAACAGCTAGACGAAAAGTTCCTTTTCATGCAACAACTAGGACACATAGTTGAGCATGTTCAATCCCATCTCTGGCTACTAGGGGGGCAACTCCAACCTAATCACTTCTCTAGCCAAATAAAGGAGTATTAAACATTTAGACCAGGACCATATGTTATTCAAAGATTTCATCCAAAATTGTTGTTTAATAGAACTTGAGATAAGTAATGACACCTTCACCTAGAACAAATGTCATGGAGGTTCACAACAAGTAGCATGCAGACTATATCGCTTCATGATTAATGAATCATTGATGTTCTTGGGTATGCATATGGAATCTACCATTCTTCATGTTGTTGGATCTGATCATTGGTTGATTTTTATATTCTTAGACTCTCAATAAACCTCTTAAGAATCCTTTTAGATTTGAGAAGTTCTGGCTCCCTCACCCTGATTTCCTCAGTAATGTCCAGATCTTATGGGAGGAGGAAAGAATAAACCATGGCTCCCTCAAGAATCATTTCCAAGAACGCCTCAAAGGTATCAAGAAACACATCAAACTTTGGAACACAACAGTTTTTGGGGACATTTTTCAAGCCCAAAAACTTCTCTCTAATCAAATGGAGGAACTCCAGCAACAAATCATTTCCTCAAGCCGTTCTCCAAAGCTTGCTTAGCAGGAAAATATTCTTATGGCCCAAATTGAGGAAAGACAGAAGTAGGAGGAAATTATTTGGAGACAGAAGTCATGGGTTCAATGGATAAAAGAAGAGGAACGTAGCACAAAATTCTTCCACCACTTTATGATTCACAGAAGACACATCACCCATCTCACTTCAGCACAAGGTAAAAAATTAACTTCCCATCCTAATACTGAACAAGAATTAATCTCTTTCTTTCTGGATCTACTCATTGAGCCTCATATTGACCAAGAAGCTACCATCCATACCATCACCCAAAATATTCCTCATCTAATCTCTGAGGAGAATAATGCCAGCCTCTTGAGACTCATATCCCTCTCAGAAGTTGAAGACGCCAATTTCATCCTTCCTGCCGAAAAATCCCCTATTCATGATGCATTTACCTCAGACTTCTTCCAGCACTATTGATCTATTATCAAATGGGAAGTTTTTTCCCCAGTTCAGGAATCTCATAGAATAATGGGGTCCTCCCAGCATTAAATTCCACCTTTCTTACCTGCATTCCCAAATAAGATAATGTGAATGATCCCAACAAGTTTCGTACCATAGCTCTCTGTAGTTTCATTTATAATATCATCTCCAAGGTAATTTTTCTTTGGCTTAAACCCATGCTTCCTTCCCTTATATCCCCAGAGCAAGTTGGGTATGTAGAAGGGCGAACAATTCTTGACAACATCCTCCTTTCTCATGAAGTATCCCATTCCCTCAAATCCACTAAGACTTTGGGCATGTTGATTAAACTCGATATGTTAAAAGTGTTCGATAAGATCAGCTAGCATTACATTAGGGAAGTTCTTTTGTCTTTTTCCTTCCATCTGGATTGGGTTCAATGGATACTAGCTCTTCTTTCCTCTTCCTTCTTTTCTGTCTTATTCCATGGTACCCCTCCCCCCCTTTTCACCTGTCTCCTGACATCAGATAAGGTGATCCCTTCTCCCCTTTTCGTTTCATCCTTAAGGTTGAAGGGCTTGGACGTAGTCTTAAAGTAGCGGTGGATAGCAATAACCTTCAAAAAAGTGCTTGATGATTTTATGGAAGCTTTTGGAACCCCTATCAACCACCTCAAATCCTAGTTTTTATTTTTTAACAACCCCCTCCCTGTCCAATTCCACATCACCTGCATTATTGGCTTCACTAGGAGTTCCCTTATGTCCAATTATCTAGGTGCCCCTTTACTCACCTCTGGAGTTCACAATATCTCCTGGGAAGACCCTCTTTCTAGGATCAAAAAAAAATTATCAAGATGGACTCTTAGGCCACTTAACATTGTTGGTAGATTGGTTCTACTTAAATTTKTTCTTCGATCTATACCTCTCTATATTTTATATGCCTTAGTAGCTCCAAAAACAATTCTCCACGCAATAAAAAGATTCCAGTGAAACTTTCTCTAGCAAGGTACCCAAGCCTCAAAGAAGTCGGCTCTGGTTTCTTGGAGCACTATTTTTAAAMCCAAAGCGAAAGGAGGTTTATGCTTAAGGGATCTTGAGATCCTTAATCAAAATCTATGAGCTAAAACTTGGTGGATATGGCTCCAGCAAAAGGGAGAACTATGGAGAAAATTATGGAAGTACAAATATGATGGAAAATTGGACCAAACAGAGTTGATTCACATGTTGGAAGAACCCTCATCCTCCCTTATTTGGAATTCTTCTTGGAAGAATAGAAGGCTTATACAACAACATAGTTTATGGGAGATTAGGAATGGGAAATCTGCCCTCTTTTGGGAGGACTCTTGTCAACAAGTCCCTGCTCTTCATCAATATATACAATCGGATATCCTTAAACCTTCTCTTCAACTTACTCAAGGTAGTCGGGTTAAAAAATATTGGCAATACATTAGGCAAGCAGAGGAATGGAAAATATGGAACCTGGACCCGAACCACATCTCTCTAATGGGTCACCCTCTTCTCTTAGCCCTGAAGCAATCACAGGACCAAAGGAAAATAAAAGTGAATACCCAACCAAATAAACTATGATGGACCTACTTCCTTGCTGGCAACTTTACTCTTAAGGAAGCGTACCACCTAACATCCCAGCATATATCCCTACCTTATGACACAATATGGAAGAAAATTTGGAAAGGAAGTCTGTGTCCCAAGGTCGCAACCTTCCTCTAGCATAATGCTCATCAGAAATTTCTCACCTGGGATCAATTGTGTAAAAGAGGCTTTCAAGGCCCTAGCCTTTACTCAATGTGTAAAGACAACAGTGAAACAATGGAGAATCTAATCAACTCATGCTCTTTCAACAACACACTTTGGGATCAAGGTGCCATAGATTTTTGAAAAAAAGATTGAAACAAAGAGTCCATTAGATCCATTATTTCTTCTTGGTGAAATAAATGTGTTAATTTGTTACTAATTAGGTGATTAATGGTTAGGGGTTAGGAGGCTAGGCATTATGCATTAATTTGAAGTATAAAAAGAATAGGGACTAAAGGGTTTGATGTTTGTTGGTTAGTGGGATAGGGAGTTAGAGGGTTAGTTGGTTAGGGAGATATAGGGTTAGTGGCTAAAGGATTTGCTTACTTTCACAAACCACGCACATACCCTATTACATTCTTCTTAATGCATATGAAAGAGATAAATTTATTTTGGCATTGTCTATTTCTAGTTGAAGTATCCTATTTATTTAGTATTTTCTATGCAATATTTATTAATGTGAAATGACTTACTAGGGATATGCCACTATAATAATAGTGTGTAACAACACATGTAGGTAAAAATGTAGGTAGGAGTGGGAAAACAAAACATGATACCAAAACCATAAATAACGTTATTATCAGATTGAAGGAGGATGTAATCACATCAACTCAAATCTTTCTAAAATCCGGGTTGAGTCTAGTTGAGTTTGGTTGAATTTGGTGACTTTTGTTATATTTTGTTAAAAAAAATGTCTCTACAAATGTTGTTGTTGTGCGTGTGTATTTTCAATGTTCATGTCCAATTATGCATATATTTAACTCTGTGAATTTTGTGTAATTACCTTAGTAGTGTATTGTTGTAATACATCTACATATCACATGGCATTTAGTGAAGAGGGATCAAACAATGACGTTAGACAAAGGGAAACCGTTGAAGAACATTATAGAAGAAAAAGTAGAGATGAAACAATAGATGAAGGTAGCAACAAAAATCCCATAGCAAGTCATAATTACATACTTTATGATTGTTATAATATTGAAAATTTTGTATTTATTTTATGAAGAGTTGCATTTGTAATTCTAATCATTACTTCTTGTAATTTGTTTTGTGTTGCAAAAAAGATTTATAAAAAAGATTAGAGCATTTCTAAAGAGTATAACAAAAAAGAGAGACCATACATAGATGAAGATACTTGTGTTTGGTATAGCAAGGATCAAGTTCCACGCTAAGTCTTGAGCGTAGTTACTTTGAGCATATTATCCATGGTATGCGTTATCCTACATTTTTAGTGAAATTTAGAATGTAATTGAATCCAATATAATATATTTTCAACATACTTATTCATTCTATGATGTGCAAATTAATGATTGGGATGAATGTGTAGAGATGACGATGAATAGAGATGAAGATCTATCTTTGTAGAAGACATGAAAAAGGATTTTGAGTATAATGATATATAAGTTGATGGGGAAATTTTGTTTTAAAATTAAGAAGTGGCCAAATGTTTCATGAAGAAAATTTTAACACTTACATGGAGTGGTCAAAAGAATACTACAAACATTGGGCTAAAATAAATAATGCTAATAATCAAGGAACATTACAACATCTATGTAGAAGGTTCCCAAATGTACTATTTAATAATAAATGTGTCCCTCATAGATTCTCGAAGACTATCAGGAGGAGGAGACACCATATTAGGTGGAACCTTGTTCAAATTAGTCTTATTTTTAGTAACTTATGTTTCTAGTCCTTTACCTTTTATATTTTTACTATATATCCTCATTGAATCTTATAGTTGACTTCATTTTTTATGGTTTTGAACAAATTCAATAAGTACATCCATAAACTCTTCAATGATGATAGGAAAAAGAAAAAACAAACAAAACAAACAAACAAACCATTAGATGTTGATAAAACTATTTTTAAAAATATCCTTAAGGATTTGATAGTAGCTAAGATGATTGTTGATGAGGAGGCATGATGAGTGGACCCTCAGACACCACAATGAAAGGCCACAAAGGTAATAACTAATATGTGTTTGTAGTTATTGATTCAGATATGTTTGTAGTTATTGATTTTGATATGTTTGTAGTTGTTTATTTTGATATGATCTTAACTTGTTATATTTCTCTGAAGCAATCTTTTAATATAACTGGCTTATTTATGTGGTCATTTGTAGAACATTGATAAACTTACCTAATCTTATTTTATTTTTCATACAATTACAAATAGACACAAATAAGTTAACAATTACACATTATTTTGGTCAAGTCAAGAGGTCTTTGATTAGAGGGTGCTTTGTAAGTTTTTTCAATATAATATCATTTATTATGCCAATATATAAACTTAATATATGTCATGATTAACTATGGATTTCTCTTCTTTCATACAACTAAACATTTATAGTTGTGATCCCACTAGTAAAGAATTAAAGTACATCCTAAGGAATGCTTATGAAAAAATGGTGAAAATTTTCTAACCCACACCCTTGTAACACCATGTTTACCCCAGTTTGTAAATATAACTATATTGGACAAGAGACTATGGAAAAATCAATATGTGTGAATATTTGATTTGATGGACCTTTGTATAAAAGGTCAATGAATGTAGATTATGTTATTTACTAGAAAATGGATAAGTGTTGCATGATTGTTGGAAGGGGGGTGTGCTAAGATAAACCACGAATGCTATGAAAGAGAGGGTGAAGAAGACTAGGAATGGTTGCGTTAACCTCCACCAAACCAGTACCTTACTGGATTTAATTGCTCATCACCAGAATACACCTCTGACCCAGAAATGAATTACAGTCAGGCTACTAGGTGGGAAGACCTCCTCAAGAGTTAATGAGGGGATGGGGCAGATCACCCATCTATAAGGCTTTCAGATTTGACCACAGATTGGGAATTTGAGCCACACGCAATCTTGCTAAGGAAGGAAAGAAAGGAAGCTGTGGTGGGTAGAGGAATACTTGTGAAGAGTGCAGAGATGAGAGACTAAGCTCTTGAGTTCAAGGAATAACTAAGAGATGAGCATGATCTGGTCATAGGAAATGGCTAAACAAGGTTGTTGAGTGACCAAGGAAGTACTAAGGCAATCCTCCTTGCTTGGTATAGTGAGAACCATTTCCAAGATCCTGCAGGAGGAGGAGAGTAACCTCCATCCCTACTGTCGTTGAGTCGGGAGAAAGGATTATATCTCAAAGCATCATGGTCTAGCTCGGGGGTGGCTAGTGGTAAATCCATTAAGGATGACTGAGCCTATAGTTGGGTGGAAACGGGCACCCCTTTCAGCAATCACTTCACGTTATCTAGTTCTTATAAGTGTTTTCATACTCTATACATTGAATTGCGAATCATGGATGCATGCATGTATTTATATATCTATAAATGGTTTTTGTATTGAAATGGTTAAGTTATGTGTATGTGTTTGTTTCCTTGAAAATATTATGCTTCTGCTTGATTTTCAATATGCTCCAGTTTAACCCTCGAAGGTGTTTTTCCCATGGAATTACCTCACAGTTCCAGAGTCGGAGCAAGCCTCTTGGCACTATTATCATCCCGATAATTCTATGAGTTTTCCCCGCCCTACTTCAGAACTTAAAGTTCTGGGAACTAGGAAGGCACTTCCTTCAAACTAGTAGTCTAAGAGACCTTAGGCTCGCGCCCACGACCTTAACCAAATCTTGGCTAAGAGTAGAGATTATAGACCGAGATTCCTTAGAGGGTCCATATGACCAAGATCTAGGAACCCTGCGCTAAGCCCTAAAGGAGCTAGCTCTTGATAGTTTTGGAGCTTTGGGAGCTTGAATCCCTGGAATCTCAAACTTCACGACTGTCAAAATTACCCGAATTCCAAAGTAGCAAAAGGTTGTGAGTCGTTGATCTGGGGAGTCCGTTGGGGCCCCTTCTCGACCATTCAATTGTCTAGTGGAAGGTTTCTCACATGTTACTTTGGCGGAGTCCTGCCTCGAGAAAATGGGGTGGCAGTGAATCCAAAACCTCTGAAGGCCGAATCTGTGAGGTGTCAAGGACCGTTGATCAGAGGAACCTTTGGGTTCCTTCCTAACCGTCAGATTTGGGCTATGGTCAACTCGACACTGACCAACCTCGAGAGAAAAGAGGAGTCTGCACCACGAAACCCCTGAATGTCGAACTCCCAAAGTAACAAGAGTTGTAGATCCATGGATCTTTGTGGTCGTATCTCGACTGTAAGATCTGAGGGATGTTGGAAGGTTGTCAATATGGGGTGACGTGGCATAGCGACATCACCCAGGAACACATGGACCTCTATTTGAAGTGCCACATGTTACCCATATTCATACGCATATTATACCCGATACACCTACTAGAACGTGACACGTGTCACCCCTGATGAGGGTGTGTTTCACCCCTGGCCCTTCCATGTGTTAGCTCGTGGTACATGCCCGCCTAGCCTAAAGGGTTGGTGAAGTGATCGGGACCCCGTGAGCCCGGGACTTCGGGAATCCGTAGGGTTTGGGGTGTAGTATGGTAGAGAGCTCGAACGGCCTGAAAGTCGGACCCACGTGGCGGGCTTACAAGACTTTGGAATTTCATAACTTTGGGTGGTCTCATGCGTAGATAGCAAAGATGCGTGAAATGTTGAAACGTCGATTTCCTCCACAACTGATATATGAGAAAGAGATTAAGTCTAGACATGGGATCAGATGGTGGATGATATTCCACCATGGGGAAAGGAACTTAAAAACAAAATGTGTGAGGTGAATTCACGTGGGTGCCACATGGCCCTCAACCAATGAACACCCGAAGAACTTTGGAAAGGTATATCCGCCAGTTTTGAGCTCATTTTTTAGCATGGACAGCTTGGTTGGAAAGCTATGGATGAGAAGAATGTGATATATACCCCGAATGAATGATTTGACCACTTAACGAGAAAGAATTTTTTATGCCCCATCCCTAGGAAAGCCACTCAAGGGTCGGGTGTGTTACAAATTGGTATCAGAGCATGGTTACAACACTTGGCCTACTTGGGCTCATGAAGGAGTTTCTTAAAAACCATATTCAAATGAATTTTAAGGGTGACACCCTACCTTACCTCATTCCTAAAGAGTCTGGTTAAAATTTTACTAAAGAAAATAATGAAAACTTTATATTGTGTGTGTATATTTAAGAAATATGAACTATGTGTAGTTCATGAACTAATAGACTATTAGCTAACAGCAAGTGTTTTTGTCAGAACTCAAGCAGTCAATAAATCATAGGAAACTACAAGTATAAAGGATGGTGACATGCCATGAAGTGGGGGATGGCTCCCATAATAGAGACAAAGAATCTGATGAAAGGAGGGTGGTGGAAACCCCTCTGGATTTGGCTGAAATTGTAAGGAGCCTCATGGCCGAATTATAGAGTTGCAAGGTTGACAACGAGAGATTGATAAAGGAACAATAAAAACAAATAGAAATTAATGCATTCTTGCTGCATATCTTATCCAACATACAGAGGCAACTGCAGCATGGACCCACAACCAGTCATGTGCACTGACCACATACAAAGAAAAGTCAAAGTCCAACTGAGATACGAAAATGTAGTCCCATAAGTGGACATACTAAGAGGAGTACCTCAAGGTAGGCCCAACCTGGAGATAAGGGAAACTCACCAGTAGAGTCCTCTGGAAAGGAAACTGGCAACTCCAAGGGATCTTCTAGTAGAAAAACTAACTCCCAGTCTCAAAGGAAAGGAAAGAAAAGAAAGCAATCTAAAATTTGTAATCATGAAGAGTTCAAGAAAGCCAGAACACCCTCTTTCGATGGGATATTAAGAAATGGGAAGAGGAAGAAGCTTGGCTGATTAGTTTAAAGAAGTACTTCAGAGTCCATGATTACTCTGAAAACTTGAAGGCTCAAATAGCCATATTCAACCTGAATGGAAAGGCTTCCATTTGGTGGGAAGACCTTAGGAATGTGAAAGGAATCCATGAGAAGGATTTATCATGGAAACAATTTAAGAAATACTTCAAGAAGAAGTATCTGTCAGAGAAATACTTTGATGGGAAGACTAAGGATTTCTATGAACTCAAGATGGGACAACTTACCATAGAGGAATATATCAAAAAATTCCTCTCGGTGATAAGGTATGTACCCTACATAAAATATGAAAAGGTAAAATTTCAACGATTTATTAATGGGTTACCTCAATCCTACCAGGACAAGATTGAGTTTGACTAGCCAAAGACCTTGGAAGATACTATCTGGAAGGCAAGGTACTATTATGAACAATTCAGGAAGCAAACAGAACCTCGTGAAGACTGGAAGAAGAAGAGTAGTTCGGGATTCAAGAAGAACGGGTTTAAATCTTCAAGATTTAAGAACTATGGGAAGAACTCTAGGATGAGATCTCCTACTAAAAGTGTGTATCAGCAAAATTTCCCCTCCCAGAGTGGAAATAATCCTTTTGGAGAAACCTTAAGAAAGACTGATAACCCAAAGAGAGAACCCTTGAAATGTTGGGGTTGTGGAGAAGAACATATGCTGAGAGATTGCCCACATAGACAGTAGAACAGTAGGAGATTCTACAACATCCAAGAATCTACCACAGTCAATGATGTGTCTAGGAGTATGCCACAGATAAACAACCTTATGCAACCTTGGATAATAAACAAGCTGGCCACCAAGCTTCAGTGGTGGAGATGGAAGGTATGATTTCCAACCATTTGGTTTCTATTTCAATTGACCTTGGTTCTAATTTGAGTTATGTAGCCCCTCAAACTGTTAATAAGTGTAAACTGCAACTAGTTAGACATGTTAAGCCATGGTTGGTACAACTAGCCACTGGCACCAAAATAAAAGTAGCAGAGGTCGTGCCAGCTTGCCAATTCATTATGGATGGATTGCCCACTCAAGCGACCCTTAACATACTTCCCCTAGGATCTTATGACCTATTGATTGGTATGGATTGGTTAGCCACTTATAAAACCAATTTGAATTGTTACCATAAGACCTTAGAGTGTGAAAATGAAGAAGGGAGGAAAATAACCTCCAAGGGATTCAAAAGCATGTCTCAGTGAGACGAATATCAACCCTTCAAATGAAAAATTATTGCAAAAAGGGATGTCCTCTATATGAAATACAGGTGTTGGAATCTATTGAGAGTGACAAACCGAACCTATAGGACCACCCCATGTTAAGAGAGTATAGAGACGTATTCCTAGAAGAGGTACCAGGTCTACCTCCAAGAAGAGACATTGACTTCTCGATATAACTTGTGCCAGGAGAAATGCCAATGTCTAGGACACCCTATAGGATGAGTACACCCGAGCTAGTTGATATCAAGCTATGGATATAGGAAATGATGGACAAAGGCTACATTCGGCCCTATGTGTCTCCATGGGGAGCACCATCCTTGTTTGTGAAAACAAAATATGGCACACTCCGACTATGCATAGACTATAGAAAGCTCAATAAGACAACCATAAATAACAATTACCCCTTACCAAGAATCGATGACTTGATAGACCAATTAGGGGGTGCTTCCATTTTCTCAAAGATTGACTTAAGATCTGGATACCATCAAGTCCAAATAAAGGATGAAGACATCCACAAAACAACCTTCAGGACAAGGTATGGTCACTATGAATTTGTGGTGGTGCCTTTGGATTAACCAATGCCCCCGCCACTTTATCTGCTTGATGAATAATGTACTCAGCAAATTCCTAGACAATTTTGTATTGTTTTTCATTGATGATATCCTAATCTACTCCAAGAATAGAGAGGAGCATGAAGAACATCTTAGACTTGTACTTCAAGTACTAAGAGATCATCAACTCTACGCTAAGTTTAACAAGTGTGACTTTTCTCAGAAGCAAGTCCATTACTTAGGCCACGTTATTTCTGAAGAAGGAGTAGCAATAGACCCTGACAAGATCAGATCTATCATGGAATGGCCTACCCCAAAGGATGTGTCTGATATAAGATCCTTTTTGGTCTTAGCGGGATACTATAGAAGGTTTATAAAAGGATTTTCCAAGATTGGTTGTCCAATCACTGCCCTTCAAAAAAAGGGGGTTAAGTTCACTTGGACATCAGAATGTGAAGAAATATTTTAGAAACTGAAATACCTTCTAACCCATGCACTTATGTTGAAGATTACAGAACCTGATAATGACTTCCTCGTGTGTACATATGCATGTAAGGAAGGACTCGAAGGATTCCTTATGCAAGAAGGACGTGTAATTTGCTACGAATTTAGAAAATTGAATGAGCATGAAATTAATTATGTGACCCATGATCTAGAGTTGGTTGCCATAGTGCACGCTTTAAAAATGTGGAGGCATTACCTCCTGGGTAGGAGATTTGTACTTATGACAGACCATTGTGGGTTGAGGCACCTGTTTGATCAACCAAAACTCAATGCCATGCAAGCTAGGTGGATGGCTCTCCTTAGTGATTTTGACTTCAAAATAAAACACATCCAATGAAAGGAAAATAGGGTGGTCGATGCCCTTAGCAGAAGTGTGAAAATGATTCACCTAGCAGCAATGAGCACCTGTAAAACGGATGTCAGGGAGAGAGTCTAGAATGCACAGGAAACAGATGCATTCTTCAAGATCGTGACATCATACCTAAAGCAAGAGCCCACAAGGCTAAAGTATGAAGGCTATCAGATGTTGGATGAAGGTCTGTTGACTTACAGAAACAGATTGTATATCCCAAGTTGTGATGACTTGAATAGGTTCATAATGGATGAACTACACAAGAGACCATATATTGGTCATCCAAGTTATCAAAAAATGATTACGGCTACTAGAAAACAATTATGTTGGCCTGGATTGAAAAAGGACATAGTTGATTATTTAGCTAAGTGTCTAGAATGCCAGCAAGTTAAGGTAGAACATCGACATCCAACAGGGTTGTTACATCCCCTACCAATTCCAGAATGGAAATGGGAAACCATTTTCATGGATTTTATCACCGGATTACCAAAATTGGCCAAGTAGAACGAAGCTATAATGGTAGTGGTGGAAAAATTGAGCAAGTATGCTCACTTCATTCCTGTCAAGTCAACTTGCAAGGTAGTAGATATCTCCAACATCTTCATGAAGGAGATATTTAGACTGCATGGCATTCCTAGGGAGATTATATCTGACAGAGATACAAAATTTACTTTAAGCTTTTGGAAGTCCTTAATTGTTGGTTTTGAGACTAAATTGTTGTTTAGCACATCCTATCGCCCTCAAACTGATGGACAGACAGAAAGAGTAAACTAGATATTAGAAGACATGTTAAGGATGCATGTAATGCATCAACCTAATAAGTGGGAAGACTACCTGCCATTGGTAGAATTTTCCTACAACCACGGTTATCAAAAGTCACTAAAGATGAGCCCTTTTGAAGCCCTCTATGGTAGATAGTGCAAGATTCCAATCAGCTGGAGTAATCCAGTGGATAGAATTACAATCGGACCTGACATGCTGAAGGAAATGGAACAACAAGTGATTCAGATAAAGAAAAATCTGAAAATTGCTCAGGATAGACAGAAGAGTTACGCTGACAGAAAGAGAACTCCCAGAGAGTTCAAGACAAGAGACCATGTATATCTCATAGTTAGGCCCAGAAAGAGTTCCCTGAGAATGGGAGCTTGTGCCAAGTTGGCACCTTGGTATTGTGGACCCTTTGAAGTCTTAGATAGAGTGGGACTTTTAGCCTATAGGCTAGCACTCCCTCCCACAGTAAAGGCACATAATGTTTTCCATGTTTCATTATTGAAGAAATGTGTACATGATTCTAATCATATAATTGATTGGTTTGTGATCCAGGTGGAGCCGGAGGGAGAATTTCTGTCAAAACCTCAATGCATATTAAACAGGAAGGAAACCTCACTCAGGAACCAAACCATTGCACAAGTCAAGGTGAAGTGGAAACACTTTGGCCCAAATGAGGCTACGTGGGAAATGGAGGATGCCATGAGACAAGCATATCCATTTTTTTTACTTCTGTATATACAGAGCATGATTGACAGATAGAACATCGAGGACGATGTTCCTTTAAGAGGGAGGGAATTGTAACACCATGTTTCCCCTAGTTTTTAAATATAACTATATTGGCCAAGAGACTATGGCAAACTCAATATGTGTGAATGTTTGATTTGATGGACCTTTGTATAAAAGGTGAATGAATGTAAATTCTATTATTTACTAGAAAATGGATAAGTGTTGCATGACTCTTGGAAGGGGGGTGTGATAAGAGAGACCATGAATGATATGAAAGAGAGGGTGAAGAGGACCAGGAACGGTTGTGTTAAACTCCACCAAATCAGTACCTTACTGGATTTAATTGCTCAGGACCAGAACAAACCTCTAACCCAAAAATGAATTACAGTCAGGATGGTAGGTGGGAAGACCTCCTCAAGAGTTAATGAGGGGATGGGGTAGAGCACCCATCTGTAAGGATTTCAGACCTAACCATGGATTGGGAATTCAAGCCACATGCAATCTTGTTGAGGAAGGCAAGAAAGGAAGGTATGGTGGGTAGAGGAAGACCTGCGAAGAGTGCAGAGACAAGAGACTAATCTCTCGAGTTCAAGGAAGAAATAAGAGATGAGCGTGTTCTGGTCACAGGAAATGGCTAGAAGGGTCATGATACAAGCTGTTAAACGAGGTTGTTGAGTGACCGAGGAAGTACTCAGACGATCCTCCTTGCTTGGTATAGTGAGAACCATTTCCAAGATCCTGCGGGAGGAGGAGAGTAACCTCTGTCCCTACTCTCGTTGAGCCCAGAGAAAGGATTATATCTCAAAGCATCATGGTCTAGCTCGAGGGTGGCTAGTGGTAAATTCGTTAGGAATGACTGAGCCTATGGTTGGGTGGAAACGGGCACCCCTTTCAGCATTCACTTCACGTTATCTGGTTTTGATAAGTGTTTTCATACTCTATACATTGAATTGGGAATGATGGATGCATGCATGTATTTATATATCTATAAATGGTTTCTATATTGAAATGGTTAAGTTGTGTGTATGTGTTTGTTTCCTTGAGAATCTTATGCTTCTGCTTGATATTCCATATGCTCTAGTTTAACCCTCGAAGGTGTTTTTCCTAGGGAATTACCTCATAGTTCCAGAGTTGGAGCAAGCCTCTTGGCACTGCTACTATCTCGGTAATTCCACGAGATTTCCCAGCCTTGCTTCAGAACTTAAAGTTTTGTGAACTAGGAAGGCACTTCCTTCAAACAAGTAGTCTAAGAGACCTTAGGCTCATGCCCACGGCCTTAACCAAATATTGGCTAAGAGTAGAGCCTATAGCCCAAGATTCCTTAGAGAGTCCATATGACCAGGGTCTAGGAACCCTGCGCTAAACCCAAAAGGAGATATCTCTTGATAGTTTCGGAGCTTCGGGCATTGGAAGCCCTAGGATGTCAAACTTCACAACTGTAAAAATTACCCGAATGTCGAAGTCGCGAAAGGTTGTGAGTTGTTGATCTAGGGAGTCCATTGGGGCCCCTTTTTGATCGTCCAAATGTCTAGTGGAAGGTTTCACACATGGTACTTCAATGGAGTCCTACCTCGGGAAAACGGGCTGGCAATGAAGCTAAAACCTCTGAAGGTCGGAGACGCGAGGTGACTAGGACCGTTGATCGGAGGAACCTTTGGGTTCCTTCCTAGCCATCAGATCTGATCTATGGTGAACCCAACGCTGACCAACCTCAAGAGAAAAGAGGAGTCTGCACCGCCAAACCCCCGAACTCCCGAAGTAACAAGAGTCGTAGATCCATGGATCTATGTGGCTATATCTCGACCATGAGATCTGAGGGATGTTGGAAGTTTTTTAGTTTGGGGTGATGTGGCATAGTGATGTCACCCGGGAACACGTGGACCTTAGTTTGAAGTGCCACATGTTACCCAGATTCGTACGCACCATATACCCGATATACCTACTGGAACATAACACGTGTCACCCCCGATGAGGGTGTGTGTCACCCCTCGCCCTTCCACGTGTTAGCTCATGGGCCTAGCCTAAAGGGTTGGTGAAGTGACCGGGACCCCGGGACTTCGAGACTCTAGAGGGTTTGGGGTGTAGTATGGTAGAGAGATACAAAGGCCCAAAATTCAAAGCCACGTGGCGAGCTTACGAGACTTTGGAAGTTCAGAACTTCAGGTGGTCTCGTGTGTAGATAGCAAAGAGGCGTGAAACGCCAAAGCGTCGAAATGTCGATTTCCTCGACAATCGATATATGAGAAAGAGATTAAGTCTAGACATGGGATCGGATGGTGGATGATCTTCCACCATGGGGAAAGGAACTTAGAAACAACACGTGTGAGTTGAATCCAGGTGGGCGCCACATGGCCCTCAACCAATGAATGCCCGAAGAACTTTGGAAAGGTATATCTGCCAATTCTGAGCTCGGTTTTGAGCATGGAGACCATGGTTGGAAATCTCTGGATGAGCAGAATGTGATAGAGACCCTAAATGAAGAATTTGACCACTTAAGGAGAACAAAATTTTTATTCCCCATCCCTAGGAAAGCCACTCAGGGATCGGGTGTGTTACAACCCTCAATAATTAATTACCAATTATGTGCTTATTTTTAAATTTATATATAGTTGGAGTTATTAATTTATTAATTGTTAAATATATTATATTCTTCCATAGTGATATTGACGAAAGTGATTTGGAGGAATCAGAGGGTATTGACAATAGCCTATATGCTTTTCATTGCATCTTTAAGTCGTAGAAATTTTTTATTTTATTGAACTCATGTTTTTACAAAGTTAGGACAATGAGGGTTCAAAATATTAAGAAGGAACTAACAACAATCCATTCAACTTATTATATCAAATTCATTTCATTTCCTTATATGTGTACATATTTTTTCATGCAATGTTGTATAAGGTAAATTTGTCTAGGGTAGCAGTGTATGACTTGTTTACACACAAAATATTACATGATTATTTTACAACTTAATTTAAAATTCA